>KN514066.1:1146-21045 GCA_000787155.1 Scartelaos histophorus
CTTGAACGTCCCGAAGAGAAGGGGAGAGGTAGAGAGACGAGGGGGAGGAGTTAACTGTGAGTGATGTCATTGTGTGCGTCGGACATGTGTCAGTTTTAGATCTTTTCTCTTTTTTTGGAAGAGGGCGGTGTGCAAAAAACAACACTAAAATCACAAGTCAAAGATTTCAGGATATTTACATACGCCCTCTTGTGGCAGAAGTGAGTACTATCTGAGCAACTGTTGATTAAAATTGTACTTCTCAAATTTTTGTTTTGTTTTCAGGTTGAACCGTTCAAAGAGAAGTTGTGTTGCGTCTTCTGAATCTGCTCCACACAGTCACCCAAGATTGTGCAGGCTTCAATGCAAAATTTGGAAAAACTTTAAAGAGGAAGGATGATTATGCAGGGCTAAAGGATCAAAAGAGTGAACAAGAGTGAACGGCATGGCTCAACCTGAAAACAGAACAAAATACAAAATACAATACATACAAAATCTGGGTCTGTTTCTATACATTCCTGAAAATGTTGAGGTTATTTCAACAAGAATTGCCAAAAATGATTGCTCTGTGAAATGATGTGAAATGATGCATATTGTACAGTCTAACAGTACTCGTACTTGAGTAAAAACTGTGACTGTGACAACATCTTTATGTGACAGTAAGAAATTATTTGAACATTTGTGTTTCTTGCGGCTCCACATCTGATTTAGTCTGTCTCATTTGGCACTATGTAACATTTCTATGTAACATTTGCCCATGGAACTATTATTGTTTTTCAGTGGAATATTGTAGTATATGGTGATAAACATATTTATTTCCATGTTACCAGGCCAAGTGACAGGTCAGATCAGTGGAAAGGCAACCCTGCTCAGTAAGAATGTTTCCCATGCAGACAAAAAAGCACAGACCCTCCACCAGAAAATACAACTTAAAAATAATAGTTTTGGTGCATTGTTTAATTTCATTGATTCGTTTCTGCACAGCAAAAACTGGAGGGTTAAAAAAAAAGTGTTATTTTAACTATTTGAAAGTTAAATGGGGGTTCATGTTGGGGTTATTGGAGTTGATATAGTTGAAGTTAAATCAACTTCCCGTAGTGTTAATTTAGCACCTCCCACCCACCACTTCAAACCAGAGAAGACCAGTTAGAACTAGTTTTGTGCATAATTCCAACTTAAATTAACTGTAAGCAATTTAAGTGTAAAAATAAAAAAATAACTTAAATTAACTGTAAGCAAGTTAAGTGTAAAAATAAAAAAAACCTCTGTGTTGTTTAGCTAAATCAGACTAACCCTACAAAGTGTTATTTATTTACTTTCAATACATTAATATAACTCTTGATTTTGAGGTTAAACAGGAACTTTCAGTGGTCCAGTGTTCCTAATTAATATTTTCAAAAATGTTAAATTAACTCTAGAACAGGCATATAAACCCTGAGAAAATGTTCAAATTGATTCGGTTGAGTCAGTTTTAACACTGCACTTTTTGTTCTGTATAATAGCCTTAATGAATTCAAATTATAAACCGGATGTTACACAAAAACAATTTCTTTTACATGAGCAGTTTCTACTTGAGAAACAGGATTATTATGAAGTAACAGTAGTTTTAGTTGAGTACAATCTTTGGCTGTACTTTCCACCTTAACAATACTGTACATCTGTAAGTGTCATTTCATTGTTGGTTCGCACTTCTGCACAAAACACACTCTATTTCTGCATCTGTTCTTTCACTCTGAGACTCAAACCGGCGATCCCCCGGTGGGCAGGCTTACCCACTGTGCCACTGCCGCCACATTAGTCCAGTTTGTTCACACTTTGTGGAACTGGCAGTATTTCATTTGAGCAGAAGAATGTGTTCCCACTGTGCTCTTCAAACACGCTCCAAACTCTTTATTTGTGCAGGCTGACGAATGGGCCGGCCCCTGCATCCATCCTCACACTCTCCACCATTTGTGCTTTTTCACAAAACACAGTGCCGGAGTAAATGTGTGTTTTTCTGACGTGTTTTACAGAGAAACCAACGATTTTAAGCAGATGAAAACAGCGTCTCTGCGAAAATAAAGCGCACAGAGGGCCCGGCCTGGTCTGGACTGTGTCTGTCCTCACAGTGGGTGGACTTGTGCTGCTCCACACACTCAGCCTGTGTGCCCTCTGCAGTCCTGCTGTGATCCCGGGTTAGTCCTCATCTAGGCTTGGTTTGGTCCACCTCTAGTCCTGGTCCAGTTTAGTTTAAGAGCAGAGGAGAGTGTTGTGTGTAGGACATTCAAATGGGAATATTTAGAGCTTTAATCCTGCACTAATAGCTTCCTCTTCAAGAACTTAGCTGCTGTGGTGTTTGGTTTCATCTGAGCACCTCTCTGTACTCCTGCTATTTACTCACCTCTCCTCTCCCTTATTTATATCTGCAGAATTCATTTACACCTTTGCGTGTATATTAGGCCCATACATACATTTGTATTGGCAAATATAAAACCACAAATATGATTCCATTAGACCACTGGACCAACAGAGGTTGGTTTGAAAAGCATAAATAAAGTGAGAGAAGACGACTCCTCGTGGTGGCCCAGGTCTGAGCCCTGTGCAGGTCTGCGCTCAGTGTGTGTGTGTGTGAGTGTGTGTGTGTGTGTGTGTGTGTGTGTGTGTGTGCGTGTGTGTGCGTGTGTGTGTGTGCGTGTGCGTGTGCGTGTGCGTGTGCGTGTGCGTGTGTGTGTGTGTGTGTGCGTGTGTGCGTGTGTGTGTGTGTGTGTCCCACCTTCCCCCACTCGATCTGTGCCTCTACAGTTCCCCCTGGTGGTTGTGTGTGAATTGCAGATATCTCCAGAGGCCAAAGGGAGGTGTGTATCGGGTCACACCTTTGGGATATTTGATAAAGACAAATCCCCAGACAAACATCTAAACATTTTTAGTGTTTTATCAAACCCAAATAAGAGCCTGACAGTTCTTAAACAGATGTGCCCCTCTCATTCTGGACACTGTTGCATATGTCAGACCTGCAGTCATGGGCAGTGAACCAGCCCGAGTGTTTTCATGTGTTCACATCTTCATTTCTCGGACATGGGTTTGTGTTTCCTTCTAACAATGAAGCCAAATATTCCAGTGTTGTAAGGCAAAGGTTCCCAAACTTCTGGGACCCTAAACATAACTATTAACAACTCAGGAGCCCAAGTTATCCTATAAAAACATTTTAAAATTGTTTAAAGACATACAATTATGTTTATTGAGTTATTTGACCACATCTGAGGGCGTAGACCACTGATTGGTCAAAAGAAAATCGCCCAAAGACGTCCACTGCCATGACATGACAGTACAGATGTTCAAACTGTGAACATTAAATATCTAATTTCAGTTTTGAGTATTTATTTTATTGGTGTGTTGTTGTTTTTTTAAATTGTACACCAGCACAATTTCATATAATCGCACTGTCCAGGGGTCTCGGGACCCCAGTTTGAGAATGATGAACGTGTTGTTATAGACTGCTCAAAAAATGAAAAGAACACTTTAAAAAAATCAGATCTCAATGTGAATAAAAATATGTTGGAGATCTACACACATCTGGACAGGGCAGTGTCTTAGGAACAAAATGCTGTTCCTCTTTTAAAGGAAATGGACACGAGGGCAGCACCAGTGACACAGCACCTACAACACCACTGGTTTTGCATGTGGAGCTCATTTCAAGTTTCTCTCTTTGTTTTTTGGCTGCTTTTGCACTCGTTCTGCTTTGGCTACAATGATTATCACAACTGGGAGTACAAGGCCGTTCCTGGACCTACAGAAACTACACAGATTGAAATTCTCCAGGACGCCACATCCAAATGTGCCATTGTATTAGATTTAATGTGTCTCCAGAACATGGAGGAGATTTCAGTCCAGTCTGCCAGACACACATGACTAGATCTGCAGTATTACAAGTACTTGGTCAAGTGTACTGTGGGTGTGATCTTCAGTATTTAAAAGGTCTTATATAACTCAAAATGGACTCTTGGAGCTTTAAACCAGGTTAAAACACTGTTCAGGGGCTGTTCCTCATGTGTGTGGAGTCAGTGTCAGATCGTTACCACCAAACATCAGCAACCCTACAGGAACAGCCAATAAAACAGAGCGTCAGGGACAGAGGAGTGACCACACACAGACACAAGATACAAACTCAGGATATAGCAAAAATAAAGACTTTATTCCACATTTATTCACATCTCATAAAGGGGTCCATTTAAACTAGAGCATCTCATCTACATTATTTATACAAATCATCCTGAAATAAGTCTCGTAAGATTCTCCTCCTCTTTGTGGCTTTTTGTCGCACATTTAAAAATCATTCAAGAGCAAAAAATCCTCTAGTGTGTGACGGCCTTCTGAGTGTTCCTGCTGTAAGGATCATCGAAGGGCTGACCAATCACATCGTATCATTGAGCTTTAATCAAAGGAGAAGTGCCCAAATGAACCAAAAGAGTCAATACTACAGGACTAGTTAGTTTGTGAAAAGATCTTTGTGCATCTGTGGACAGGGAGGAAAACACTCTGCTGCACCTTGTGATGTCATGTGGCCCATGTGAGCCAGGAAGTGCTCTCCAAGTCTTAAAAATCCATACACCTTCACTAGACTTTTTAGATTTGGATGACCAATCTCTACTGCTCTAGAGGTAAAAGATGGTAACTTGAAAACTATCACTGCATAACATCACAAGGTGGAACAGAGCATTTGAAGATTAGGAGATGTAGACAGACTAATAATAAAGGCTTCCTCAAAGATGTGTGAAAGAGGTAAAAGCATTATAGCAGGGCTTTAAGCTCAAAGAGTGAATTGTGCGTAATATAGGACCATTGAACTGTATTTCTATGATTAGGCCTGAACGCCAAGCTGGCGTAGGGCCTGTTGTGATTGTTCAGCTGTGTGAAACACGGCTTGGGCACACTTCGGCAACTTGTCAGCAATGAAAACTCATGCAATTTTGCACAAAATTCAAGAATGCCAAAGTAGGAATTTACAAATACTCCACATCAAAAAATGTTTTAAAAAATGGCTCAGCCTGCAAAATCAAAATGCATTGCACCTATGGCTATACCCGAAAAATGAATTTTGTCGTAGACAAACAAAATTATTAATTTAATTAAAACAAAAAATATATTACGCAGTTGCTAGGCAACCAACAGGAAGTCAGCCATATTTTCGACAAACAAAATCATTAATTTAATTAAAACAAAAAATATATTACGCAGTTGCTAGGCAACCAACAGGAAGTCAGCCATATTTTCCTGTCCTTGTATTTTAACAAACTCGTCCTAGGGTTTTGGACCCAGCCGCGTCAGACTCATTCTGTATCATCTGGACAAGTGGGACATCAAACACTGTTTCCGTGGCAACGACTCAAATTTCAAGTTGGTTTTTGCCGCTCGGCGTCAAACTAGTCATAATTCACACAAATATTGGCCAGTTTCACTCAAACTTTAATCGTTGGTGGATACCCCTCCTGAACAGATTAATATAAGAAAATCTCAAATGTGAACAATAGCGCCCCCTAGGGAAATTGCATGGAACAGTAAAATTTTAGTTTGTTGTAGACATACAAAATTCACTACACACATTCTTCACATGGTCATGATTGAAAAAGTCAAAGACGCCCCTACGCCATTTCCAATTGTGTTGCCATGGCAACAGGCCAAACCTCTCTCCTTGCCAATAGGACGCCCAACAAAAACTTTGCCGTAGACAAACCAAATTTGGTACACAGATGCATCATGGGAATTGGAACAAAAAAGTATATTACACCATTGCTAGGCAACCAACATTTAGTCAGCCATATTGGATAAACCATGTGACTCGGTGGCATAGACACTTTTTTAAAACTTTAGGGTTAAGATAAGATTAGGTTAGGGGTAGGGTTAAATCTACAATTAGAGTTGTGTCTAGGGTTAGAGAAGAGCTAGAGTTAGGGCTTGGGTCAAGGTTAGGCCTAGGGTTAGGGCTTTGGTTCGGGTTAGAAGTTAGAAGTATGGTTAGGGGTTAGTGTAAGGGTTAATTTAGGAGTAAAGGCTAAAGATAAGATGCGTTTGTAGGGCAGGGCATGTGCAGGGCGCAGCGTGGCTCAGGGGGTGGCATGGCCTGGGGGCCAGTGTGGCGTGGGCGTGGCGTAGGATCTAGCGAGGGCCGATCATCACTGATTTATTTATATTCATTTTAATTTATTTTTTATTTAGTGCAGTTTTAATGCAGCTTTATGCTCATGCACACACACATACACACACGTCTCCCTGTTCACACCTAGAGATTTTGGGATTGTGTCATCATCACACCTCAGTGGATTTTCAGAAGAGGCTAGTCTAATGTCAAACAAATGGAGATTAGATTAGATTAGATTAGATTAGGAACTAGCTATGGGCCTCTGAGATGCTACAGAACTTTTTGACACTAAATGTGGCAGAACATGTTCTAGAGGAAATACACAGAGGGAATAGCTCGTCTCATCACCAAAACAACTGAGCCATGGCAAGTCAGTCAAATGAAGCTCACCAAGGCTAGCAGATAAGGACTAATTTGGAGAACACATCCATAATCAGAATTCCGAGCGGGGCTGTTGAAGACATTGCCACTTCCCGCCCTCATGCTGGTTTAGCAGGGAGCAGGTACTCAGCAACGCTGTCAATCAAACCTGTTACGGGGAAAGAAGGCACCTGATTCATCTCTTATTCATTTTCATATGATGATTTTGCAAACAAAATAGCAAAATAAAAACACCAGGATCATGTAGTGTGCCTTAATACAAGCATTTTCAAACTAAAATGATGATTCTGACAGACACAGAAAGAGAGGGACAAATTCTCATTACAAAGTGAAGTGACTTTAAATTTGAAACAGATGTTAGTGAGTTACTTATGTCCATTTCTATATACAGTCTATAGCACCATCCATGGAGGATATACAACGTGCTTTTGCTCTTGTGGTAAGGGGGCGGTGTCTTCAGAGTGGTGTCCATCTCTTTGAAATACTTCCTCAGAGAACGCCCCATAGGTGCTCAAACTGCAGCAGGTATCCTGTGTAAAAAGTGTATACATGCCTGTCCAGCACATCACATTATCACAGTTTATCCTCTCATAGCTGAAATAAATCTGGCAGCATTCACTAAACACCTGTAGTTTTCCTCCACTTCAGTATTTGTACATGTTTGTGAGAACGCCACATTTTTGTTCATACTTTATTGCCTGTGAGGAAGTGTGTCTGTTTTTTGCTTCTCTTTCAGTGTTGTTCAGCTGCTAAGCACATGAGCAAACCCCTGATAAATGAGGTCCCTGGACATGGAGCTTTTTATTTTATTTGTGCAGAGGCCAATTGAGTCAAAACAAACATGGCGGCTTACACCTGAAGTAAAAAAAAAAAGTTTAAAAAACAAAACTAAACAAAAAAAAAACAAAACTAACAACACAGATGACAAAGAAGAAGAGGGGATTTTTGCTAAATCAACAAATGAGGCACTAAACTATTACAATAAAGTGAGGAAAAACTTCCCCCTGTAAACTTCCAAAGTTTCTTCTGTGTTTTGTGTTTTTAAGACAAAATCGGGCTCAAAGTGACTGTACTAAAAAATCTGTCTCCACAATGTGATGAATACCAACCCAGACACACATGTTAAATCTTCATTCTGTAACATTTCAGAGGGTCTGTTCTAGAGTGACCAGACGTCCCGAAATCTAAGCCATTGTCCCGAATCCTGAATCCAGCCCTAAATGTTCCAAAAATGACACTCAAACATAACACTGAGAAGTTCTTTTCTGATCAACATTAAAACTGTTTGTAGAAAAGAAGAGACGACTGCAGCTGTGTTCACGAGGAGAATGTTCACCTCAGTCACCTCCTACGACAGAGAAGAACATCTGACCAATGACAGTGAGGTGTGGTCAGGGGAGACTTTGAGGTGTGGTCAGAGGAGACTTTGAGGTGTGGTCAGGGGAGACGGTGAGGTGTGGTCAGAGGAGACAGTGAGGTGTGGTCAGAGGAGACAGTGAGGTGTGTTCAGGGGAGACGGTGAGGTGAGGTCAGATAAGATGGTGATCTCAAATATCTGAGGCTTGAAGCGCTGGTGCACCTGTCCAGACATCCCCTCACCAAGAAACTGTAGCATCCTGTATTTGGGAGAGGTTGGTCTGCGTTCTCAGTGCACTTGTATTGCCGGGATGAGTGGAGAAAGTTAGACTGATCTTGGCCACTGAGGTTGTTGTTAATTACCATGGCCATCGTGCCTCGAGTCCAGTCTGCATTGCCACTTTCATCTTCCTCCAAGTACTGCATTGTGATAAATGGGTGATATAAGGCACCACCTGGAGTTATTCTCTGCCTGTAATCTAGATGCAGAAGAAGTTCACAAAGACTCAGGAAGGTCAGCCTGTCTCTGAGCACTGGGTTCTGGGTTAAAGGTGTCCTTGACAGAATAGCTTCATCTTAACTGAAACCTGTTAAAGCCCCTTGGTCGTCCAGTGGCTCCAAACCTGTATCTCCTTTAAATTCATCTGGAGTCTTGAATTTCTACTGGCCGTCCTCCTGCAGGGAGTAGAATTTTGTAGTGAATATTCCCTGGCTCAAAAGTCCATTGGGAGGAAAACCCAGTGCTTCAATAATGGTATTTTGGTTTGCATATGGTGATCCAGAGAAGGGGGTGTCATCCAGGTACAGACTGACTAGAAGAGCCCAGAGACCACATGTCAGAGGCAGACTTAGACTAACCTCTGGAGCCATTAAAGCCTTTGACTGCACCTGCATTCCTAGGTTCAGCTCTATATATTGTGTAGGCTACACCAAAGTCAATCAGTTTCACCTTCAAAGGATGAAACTTCTGATCAACAAGTATTACGTTGTCAAGTTTGAGGTCCATGTGCACCACACCTAACTGTTTGAGGCCATTAAAGGCTACCAGAAGCTGCTGAGGTCTGATCTCACTCAGAGTTAAGCTGCTCCGTATGGTCAACATGTCATGAAGACTGATATCCAACATCTCAAAAACCAGACATTTCTGGTCTTTCCAAATAAAAGAGTCAAAGAATTTGACAATATTGTTTCTGTCAGGATCCAACTGTCCGACATGTTGGAGCAGGTGCAGTTCTTTTCTGAAAGCCTCCTCGTCCTGTTTCATCATTTTGACTGCCACAAGCTCAGGTGTGTGCGGCTTGAAGCAGTGCCCCACTTTTCTGTAAAGCCCTTCACCGAGGAGCTGCAGGGTTCTGTACTCCTGGATAATAAATGGCAGTAGCTCTGAAATATTTGCATTTGTTTTACAAGCTTGTGTTAAGTGATCTTCTACAATCAATGTGTTTGTGAAAACTACACTATCCATCCAGTATCCTTACCAAGAGAAACTCTGCTCTTTGTGAAACTGTGTGCTTTATGACATCTTCACTTTTGCTCTGGTGCCATGGAAACTGCACCAACCTTCCATGTTTCTAAAACAGATGACACTCCACTCTTCTCATCTGTGTTGTTTGTTTATTTTTTTGTGTTGTTTTTTCTCATGTAAGCTGCCATGTTTGTTTTGACTCATATGGCCTATGCACAAATAAAAAGCTCCATGTCCAGTAGGGCCTCATTTATCAGGGGTTTGCTCATGTGCTTAAGCACACTGAAAGTGAAGCAAATGCAGATGCATTTCCTCAAGCAATAAAGTATGAACAAAAATGTGGCATTCTCACAAACATAACTGTTGTAAGGCCAGTTTTCAGGAGTGGATGCTGTGATGCGCCAATGAACACGGGCCATTGAAAACAAAACAACCCCATATTGGATTAATCTTCCATTTTCTTGAGTAAATGCTCACAGAGTGTGTTCTGTATGTAGAGCTCCTCCTGCAGCGACTCCTCTGCTAACACATGTGTCTCTCAGTGCTCTCACTTGTCCATATCAGGTCAGTACTGCTGCACATTTTACTATTAAAAAACATCTTTGTTTGTTCAGCTCTGTTTCTTACATGTGTGTAACATTAACAGTGTGTGCACTGAGACAGGAGCCACCATGTGCCTCTGCTGCAGCAGAGGGTTACACATCTCTTAAGTGCACACATGGGGCCTGATCATTTGTATTAGATTTGACACTTTTCCATTACGACTATTAGTCAAATTAGTAGCGATTCCCCAAATCCAGACTCAGGATCACAAGTATCGACTGTGTGCTATGGATCTGCACATCACATCACAGTGGATAGCTCCTCTGCTGCCATACCACTATATACAAATGCATTTTTAAAAACACCTCACATATTCTATTTAATATGAGACTACAGTGAGCAATAGTCAATTCTTTGCCCAAACCCAACTCTTACTCACTTCCCTTTTGCATTCAGAGCATCCTCATTACCTCCTCCTCATTACCTCCTCATCACCATGACTTCAGACACACTTCTGACACCTTTCAGATAACGGAGGAGCTTTGCCCTCATGGTAAAGCAACAACTAGCATGCTAACCTGCACACTTCCAGACTCTCAGACAATAAAACCTTATTTAAGTGATTAAACAGAGGCAGCACACAGCAGACTTATTCTGACTTCAAGGGCTGCTTATATAATCTGTGCTGGGACAAGGCACAGTTTGGTTAAATACATGGGGCAAAAAATGACATGAAGAAATATTTTTGAGAACTAAATTTTAAACAATTTCTCAATTCTGATGTCAAATTGAAGTGCCTTTAGCATCAATATATTAGATTTTTACCCTCAGACCTGCACTGAACTGTGCATGCGTCAGTTATTGATCAGGTCACTCAGAATCGACCACAGAGTCAATAACCGCCCTCCCATGCTCCTCACACACACACACACACACACACACACACGTACAGGTGCAGCTAATGATGTGAGGGCTGCATTAGAAAGGCAGGAGCAGAGGAGAGAAACAGAGGAGAGGGGCATCGACGTCCAGCCAAACTCCATTAGTGTCTCTCATGTGAAACTGCATCTGTCTGAATAATGTTATTACCCAAAGAGGCTTCGCTTTAAAGGGACCGTGTCAGTGTCAGGAAGTTTCATGCAAAAATCCAGTGTGTTTAAACCTATAAATCGTCTCTCTGATCTGAACGGTCACTCCGTAAACTCCAGCACCTGCACCATCCTGAGTCAGTGCTAGTGCAGCCTCTGCAGTTCAGGGACAGAATTCTGGAGGTTCTGAGCTTCACATGAGCCTGAACATAAACTGAGAGTGAGACAAATGCAGGACGTGTCTCTGCAGGTGAAGGATCTGGGGGCACAGGGTCAATTGTGAACCAGACCTAAATATTTGTCTCGCTCTGAAGTGTTCAAAGATCAGAGCTCTGAAATTCCAGTTTAGATACAAGTCAAAGCTGAGTTACTATTAATCGTGAAATGTGGTGCAATACTTCAGATACAGGATTTAAAAGCATAAAAGATTGGAGATAAAGTTCACAGGAAGTAGAGTCACTTTCACTAATCTGCAGCTTCTCCTCAATCGGTGCACTGTGTGGATGAAAACACGTGAGGAACTATCTCTACTTTTTACTTCTAAAGAACGACTCAAACTGGATTAATAGTGCATGTCTTTATTTTCAAAGAACAAATTCTATAGATAATATAGATAATTATATAAATAATATAGATAGAGATGTTGCTCTTACAACTGACCACTTTACGAGAGGTGGGGAAAAAAGTCCTCAGTATTTTCACTATTCATTGTTCTCTTGTTTATCACGGGGGTTATGTAGTAAAAATAAATCTGTGAAGTAGTCAACTTTATTTTTTACAATTATTATGCATGTTTTAAGGCAGTAAAAGCCCTCATCACACACTTTATACACTTTTGACAGACAGGAACTCCGCCCTAGCAGGTCAAGTTGTGCCCCCCCAGTCTCCAAGTTTGACTGTGGCCAAATGGTCCGGGAAAGGTTTAGGGGTGTTTTTTGGTTCCAGTGTTGTCCTGCTGCAAACACACAGCTCTTCAGAGTGCAGGACTCTGGCTTCTAGCAAACCAGCATTCATGTGAATTTGACTGAAGGCATTCTGTACTGTACAGGACCCAGCACAGAGGAGACTGATGACAGTGACAGTCCCTTAGCCAATCAGCATGCAGAACACAATGCGCAGGTTCTCTCTTAGCCAATCAGGATGCAGAACATAATGCACACGTTCTCTCTTGGCCAATCAGGACGCAGAACACAATGAGCACGTTCATATGCTGTAAAATAAATACAAATTTGCAAAAATGTGAACCATGTTATAATGAGCAATGACTGTGTCTAAGTTTGTATTTTGTGTCTCTGTGTTCGTCAGAGGCCACACAAAAGACATCCTCCGTGTGTTATTAGGCCTGTGAAAATAGAGTGATTTTAATTGGGTTTGGATACAAATATCTTATGCCTGTCAGGCTCAGTTTGGATTCAGTCAATTCAAGCTCTGTGCAATCAAAATAAACCACCCACTTACTTCGGAATTAAGTTTAATTCCCAATAATCATTAATCATTTCAATTTACATGGTCTTTTTAAAGTGGAATTAATTTTTATTCAGAATTAAATTATTTTTTATTAATAAGTAATTAAAGCTCTCATGTAAAGGTGGCAATGCTCTAAACATGTAATGTGGTAATAATACTGCAGAGGAGTGTAATACCCCCCTCTTTAAGTAACACAGCTCCTTAAGTTAGACAAATTTATCCTAATTTGCATCATCCTCCCTGTAGATTCTACCGTGGATCTCTCACTGCAAGCTCTGTGCTCCTCTAATGTTCCTCCTTTTACACACACACACACACACACACACACACACACACACACACACACTCGCACTGACACCATGATGGAGTGTCAGGTGCTGCTGGCTAATTCCTGCTCCTCGTGCGAGCGGTGCAGTCTACACACTGGAGATGCATACTAAACACAGGCCTAATGACATGTGTGAGGGGCTAATGATGTCCTCACAGAGCAGGAGGACCACAAGGAGGGACTGGAGACAACCACGTCCAGCACGTGGTTGTCCTACTGTCCATCTCTACTACTATCCAACCAGCCACCCGACTGTCCAACCAGCCACCCGACTGTCCAACCATCCACCCGACTGTCCAACCATCCACCCGACTGTCCAACCATCTATCCGACTGTCCAACCATCTATCCGACTGTCCAACCAGCCACCCGATTATGATTCCCTTTATTTAATTTCTCACACAAGATTCATTCTGACATAAAAAGGACAATATTTCATATTCCAGACATTTAAAATTTCCTTTTATTTTGGGCACACAAATAACTACTAACAAATTAACTTTTCTCAATGCAGGATTTAACCCACCCCAAGTAAACACAACAAATTAAGGTTAGTCATGTCACAGTAGTGAAAACCAAACCAACAAAATAAACCCTACATTTACAATTAGTGGCAGTGACATGTAAACATGAAAGTTGTACGAATGAATACATAAAAGTCGTATAGAGGATTTTCCAAGAAAGGATGAGCATAGCGACTGTTTGTCCTTTTTCAAATGCTGCACATGTGTGAAACCCCCTCCCCGACAGAACCACCTCCTCTTTACACCAAAAACCTTTACAGCTGCTGCTCTGTTGGTGCTGCTCCTATTCTCTTTTACTATTATCATAACTGCAACCACATTCAGAGTTATAATGAAGTGGTGAATGTGAGAGTAATGTATGTGTGCAAAATCTTAAAGATACTTTAGATTTACGTTTACGTTTTTAATGAAGTAGTTTATCCTAGAAAATAAGTTCTCTCCTCATCGCTGCACAGGACTTGTAAATACAACTAAAAAACTTTTTCTTTGCATTGAAATCAGGTTTTCAGATCCAGGATATCGTGTTTGAATCCTGAAAAATGTCTGTCAAGTTCTTGGAAATAAAGTTTGTTTCCCAATGATAAGCAGAAGTTTCCTGTCCAAAAGTAATTTAGCTCCAGCGCGTCAGTCTTTAGACCCTCGTCTGCTTCAGTGACGCCATCACTGGAATGAATCTCCTAGAATCTCCTTCGTTTGGCTTCACTCCTTTTCTTCTTCTCTTCCCCTTTCAGAGACCTCATAAACTGACTTTTCATGGATTTTTCTCATTGCAACAAACTTTGTGCAAACTGCGAGGAAGCTCCAGCTGGAAAAAGGTGCTAAGAACCGCTGCATTGGTTTAGTAAACAGCATCTTGCGTCTGTGGAGTGTGTAAGAACCGAACGTAAACCACATAATCCCAGCACCGGAGACTCAGTTACCCTAGAAGCATCGGGAGTTTGATTGAACCTAACAGCCAATAGAAAATTATGTAACCTCGTTTTGGCTGATGTTTATCTGTCCCCACCACATCCAGAGTTGATGGATTTTCATTCTTCTTGTTTTGGTCATAATTACAAAGCTGCTACATTTCTATAATGCTATCACTGACAATTTTAAGCAAAAAAAGTTAAGTTCTTGATGGTAAAAGTGCATGTGCTAAGGGGTCTAACCTGGCATTGCACTATGAACTCAGCCATATATTGCACTTGCTTTCAAGACCTACCGTCCTACAACATTCAATATAAAATCACACTAGGAGTAAAGAGCAAAGAAATACAGAGGAAGAATTCAAGCAGCAGTGGCAATCAGTAGTTTCGAAGGGGAGGTGCACCCTACATGGGGGTTGTAGTTTGTTAGGAGCAGCTACTGTCACCAACTCACACACACACGGGCCATGTATTACCACGAGCAGAAAGCCCCGATTCCTCTGCTACAGCGTCCACACCTATTTCTACTCTGCAATCAGTGACGTTCTGAGCCACGCACGACGATGCAAAGGCAGATTACCCAGTTACACATAATTGCACAGTTGAAAATGTGATAAATGATGTGATTTTATGCACTGTTCTACTGACATGTAGTAAATGTGTAAACATGACTTGATGATGAATAAATGAGAATACAAACACTCAGATGATTAACGTTAAAGCTGTGATGTTGCATAAAGCGTCTCATGCAATCCAGAGCGTGACCATACAGAGGTGACTCTGCAGTACTGACCCCGGGGTAACGACCTCTGACCTCTGCGGCTGATGTCACTTCCTGTGCCTGCGGTGCTGTGTGGAGCGGCTCTGTTCCACTGTACCTCCCCTCTCTGTGTGGTCCCCCCCTCACCCCTCTGTAATCTCATTAGCGCAATAGGATTGTGAGTATGAATTATGAACACGCACACACACACACATACACACACACACACAGATTCAACATGTCTGCTGTAAATGCATTAGCAGAGACAGAACAGGGCAGCACGGGACGGATACAAATGCCGTCTTTCTCCGCGCCCCTGCATGCCGTTCATCACCGTGGCAACAGCAGCCGGCCAGGCGCGTGACCTTTGACCCCTGCGGAGGTCAGTTCTCAGGGGTCAGCGCTGCAGCCGGCTCTGGGGTTTGTAAGAGAAGACATGTGCACAACAAGAACACGGTGTCCACTGCGCCACTCTTTATTTGTACATGTTTTTATGAACTTTAAAAACATGTAAGGAATATGTTAGAACATTGATAACCCGATAAAACATATGTCTGGAGTAATATTCAGCTTCATTCATGCTCGTTTGATTCATCACAAAAAATGTCACACAAACACAATTAAAATTTTCCCAGGATTGTTACATCATATTTCTGTCACCAAACCGGATTCATTAAGGGTAATTCTGCCAGTAGATGGAGTCGTGTTGGCATTCCAGTATGATGGGGACAACTTAAAAATAATGTCTGGTTTTATACATGATCATTATGTTCTATTTATTTTAAATCCTGCCAAACCAAAGATGCATATTTAATATTTTGGCACATTTAAAGGTCGGTATTTAAATGTCAGAAAAACCTTAAACCAGGAGTGTGCAAACTGTTTTCACTGAGGGCCACATCTTAAAACATATTTGAAGCAAAGGGCCAAAGAGCAGTGATCAGCACAGTGGATATTCAGATGGGTCCATTTGACAGTTTTGACAAATCAACAGTGGTAGGTCGTCAGGGCCTGCAAGGTCTTCTCTGCTGGCCTAAAAAGATATATCTGAATCACAGACTGATGTTAATTATATTTTGTCCATGAATACTTATTAAATAATTCCAAATGGTCTGTCCTCCCCTTTATAGCTTTTACACTGGTTGCGCTGCTTCCAGACATGTATTTTCATATTAAAGCATTTAACCAATCACATTTCAGCCACCATTTGTTGCCAGGGTCAGGGTCAACGTCAAAGAAATCTGCCTGGAGGCCTTCACAATCAGTTCTGCCGGCCCTCTAGCAAAAAATAAGTGTTGCTTCAACCAATCAAATTTTGAGTTGGCGACACCAAGGCCCTCTAGCAGGCGTACAGTAACGCCAGCATATTCACAACCTTTGACCGGCTAGTCAGAAAGCGTACCAGCCGGAGCTAGCAAACTGCATCTGTAGCAAGCTGCGCGAACAGAATAGTTGTGTTGATTTAATAGCTGTTTTTACAACCCACAATGGCTGAAGGAGGAGAAGAAATTGATTTGGTTGCAGATTTATTGTCAAAGTCATTTTCCAGGCGGACTTTTCAAGAAAAGTTGGACACTGTTAAGAAAGGTCGGGCAACTCCAAAGCTAGCAAGCCTATCACAACCAGAAAAAGGATTTGTCCGTCACTTTCAGTGCAGTACCCCTGGCTCACAGGCTCAGAGGAACACAGCAAAATGTATTGCTGGGAGTGCTTGTTATTTGCCACTGATCGACATGGTGTTTGGAGCCACACTGGGTTTGTAAATTTGACTTGCCTAACTAAGGCAGCAACGAGACACCAAAGCACTGCCGGACACTTACAAGCAACAGTGCTTTCCAAAACGTTTGGGGAAACCAGAGTGGATCTACAGCTGAGCGAGCAAGTGTGCAGGGAAACAGAGCTCCACAACGAAAAGGTGAAGAAAAATAGGGAAATCTTAAAAAGATTGATAGACTGTGTTAATTTTTTGGGCAAGCAGGAACTTTCATTTCTAGGACATGATGAAAGCGTTGGATCTAATAACAGAGCAAACTATGTGGAGCTTCTCTCCAGATTTGCATTATCACCTGTCCACTAATAAAGTGTTTAGTGGGACGTCGGGCAAAATACATAAGAATCGGATCATTGCTGTTGCTGAAGGGATGGGAGAAGAGATAAGAAGTGAAGTTAAAAAAGCACCATTTGTTATGGTGGATGAGACGATGGACGCGAGTAACACAGCGCAGCTCGCACTGGTCCTGCGTTACGTAACGGACACGGGTGTCAAGGAACGGTTTGTCAAATTTGAAGATGTTACCAGTGAGAAGCGAGCTGATGACATTGCAGGTCTTATCATCCATTTTTGGTGGCAAATGACTGTCTGGATAAAGCTGTGGCACAGTGTTATGACTGTGCCGTGGTCATGTCTTCTGGGTTGAATGGGGTGAAGGCTAAAGTTAAGGAGAGAGCTTTATTCATACACTGCTATGCACATTGGCTCAATTTAGTACTGACCCAGGGGGCCTCAAAGTTTAAAGAATGCAATTGCTGCATTTTTTTCTAGATAGCGGCGCACACAACTGCTGAACGAAATCTGCCAAATTTTTTTTTATTATTATTTTTTTTATATTCACTACCTCAAAGTTCCTATATTATACAAATTTGCCTCTTGTGAGCTTTGAGACATATTATAATGCTGTTTCTCCTCAAAAATAAACCTGGAGTTGTGTTTTGTTTAATTCCCACACGTTTCAGTAATGTTTTATGATTAGTCTGTCTACATCTCCAAAGCTCAAAATGCTCTGTTCCACCTTCTGATGTAATGAGGTGGTAGTTTTCAAGTTCCTTTTAGCTTTAGTTCAATGGAGATTGCGCGATTCCAGGGCTGAAATTATCCATATGAATCTAGTGAAGGTGTATTTAAGGTGAAGGTGTAGTTTAAAAACACAGAGAAGCACTTACTGTATTACCACGTGACATCACAAGGTGGATCTCCTTGGAAATGTGCAGGGTTTGTGTGTTAAACATGTGTGAATGAAACAAAACACAACTCCAGGTTTGTTCGTGATGGGGAAACATTAGAAAAGAGCAGAAAATAGTGTCAAATGGCCCCTTTAATTTGTGCGTGTTTGTTGTTGTGTGTGTTGTGTGTGTTGTTGTGTGTGTTGTGACGTGCAGCAGCTGTCCGTCACAGCAGCTCCATGTGACCCTTCCCACAACCTCCATCCATGCCCTGTCCTCCCACTCCCACAGCTCTGCAGAAAACCCTGTGTGTGTTGTGATGTGCAGCAGCTGTCCGTCACAGCAGCTCCATGTGACCCTTCCCACAACCTCCATCCATGCCCTGTCCTCCCACTCCCACAGCTCTGCAGAAAACCCACTACAGCCAGGAATGTGACTAGGACAAAATATGAACGACAACCATCAGTATGAATCCTGTTTTAGTCCTGACTCAGACTGGTTTAGGTTCTGTGCTCCTCTGTGTTTTTACAGCTCATACTACCAGATCCTTCTGACCATCTGATCATTTGTCATGATCTTGTGTTCACCAGACCTTCACTGTTTGGTCAAAAAAGTGTTTAAAGCCTGAGAA
Source organism: Scartelaos histophorus (assembly GCA_000787155.1). Classification (NCBI taxonomy): domain Eukaryota; kingdom Metazoa; phylum Chordata; class Actinopteri; order Gobiiformes; family Gobiidae; genus Scartelaos; species Scartelaos histophorus. The sequence goes on from KN514066.1 coordinate 19,631, forward strand.
ATGTCCTCCCTCCAGTAAAAACTATAAAGTTACTATTTAGTTTAGTTACAAGATTTAAAAAAATGTTAATGAGGCAGGACTGAAATGTATGAAGAAACTGCTATGCCATATTGTTCCAGCACACTCACCATTGTGTCATTGTTTGTTTCTTTTTTTGTTTTTGGTCATGTTCATTGCACTGAAAAACATGTATTTTTACTATGAGCAGGCTTGCATCTCCACAAACCTGACTCTTACTTCACCTGGAGGATGTTGGATGTTTCGCCTTTGCTGTTCCTTTGGCTGTGATCTAATCCAGGTATCTCCAACCTTTTTCCTCTACTGAACTACTTTTACAAAATGAAAATGCCAGAGAGTTTCTCATTTTAATTTAAGAGCCTTTAGATGGGCTGGAGTTTGATACTTATAAAACATAACACCATTATTATCTATTTATTAGTGCACAAAGATACACATCAGAATTATACATTTACAATGATTATAGGCATTTAATTAAATCAGATTTTAGTTATTCAGCACAATACATATAATTCAGAAATCCCTTGGCGAGCTACTTGTAAGGAGGTGGAGAAACACTCTAAACTTCAGAGATACTGTTTGGAGACCCCTGATCTAATTCATAGTATGGAATAAAACGTAAGATATGGTTTTATATTTTTATTTCCACGGAATCATGCAAGTAACGGCCACTTCCAGAAAGTGACACATTACCACAGACTGTTTATAAATGGACAGAGCTGCCGTGTTTGGTGGTGCTCTTTTGGTTTCTATATCGGAATTCTCAATATAATCCTTGATTGCAGATTAGCCCCTAAAATACTAGCTTCATTTTGTTGCTGCAGAACACTAAGGATGACACTCTCTTAGTCCTTTTCTGTGCAGGGAGACCAGACGTCCCTATTTACCCTGGACAGTTCCAGTTCTGAGCCCTGTGTCGTCTGTCCCAGCAGATTTAACCAAAACCATTTTATACAAGAAATGTCCCTATTTTGGACCAATCTGATCCCTGCCAACAGTAAAGAGAGGCATAAATTGTCACTTGTTTAGATAAAATACAGAAAAGCTATTTTAAAATGAGCTAAACACAAAGAAAATGTGACTGTACTGACTTATGTTTGTCATGAATGAGCCGAGTGCAGAACAATTATTATTAATTATTACCAAACTGAGTATGTCCCTGTTTTTGATTTACAGTCTATGCTCAATACTCACTTTGTTCACCAGAAGGGCAACTGATGTGCAGCTATCCACAGGAGGAGCCCAAGTGCGGCGCTTTGTTGTGAGGACGTTTACGGCGACGTCAATTCGCACTGGAGACCACAGTTTTGTAATGTGGGAGTTGCCAAATTTAAATGTCCAAATGATCCACAGGTAGATTATAACTACAGAGGAGCAGTGTTGGGCACGTTACTTTG
>KN514072.1:0-15936 GCA_000787155.1 Scartelaos histophorus
AATAATTTAATTCATAATGTGTTTTACAGTAATGATATACAATAATAAATTATATAATTTTAGGAAATGTTTTGGAAAATCTTTCAGAAAGAAAAATGCCTGTCACCGTGTGTTTTTCAGACTTTAATGGTGGCACCACTATCAAGGCATGTCAGCCATGTCCACCTGGACGTTACTGCCAAAAAAGAGGCCAGTCAGAACCCAGCGGTCTGTGTGCAGAGGGCTTCTATTGTCCTGGAGGACAAACATCACCAATGCCCCAGCAACATATCTGCTCAGTGGGACATTATTGTGAAAAGGTCTGTGTTCATTTTTTTCCATGACTGAATTTAGGTGCCCCTGACTTTTCTAATGGTACATTAGAAACAGGTTTTTAATCTGATATATGAACTTAAATCTACACTGCAGGGGAGTGCCATAGAGTCTCCGTGTCCTCTAGGAAGCTATCAGTTCAGACAAGGCCAAGGCAGCTGTGAACCATGCCCTGTCGGTTTCTATTGTCAAAATCAAGGTAAAGCTGATGAATGGATAAATGGCTGAATTAGAAACCATTTTTTGCCTGAAATCTCAACCTTTGTAACGTGGTTGTTTCTTTACTCTCCCAAAATCAATAATGTCCTCTTGTATTCTTATCTGCATTGCAGGAGTGACTTTCCCACACCTTTGTGGAAGAGGTTTCTATTGTCCCAATGGGTCAACAAATCCAAGTCCCTGTCCATCAGGGACCTATGGAAACACATCAGGGCTCACAGAGGAAGTTCAGTGCATACTTTGTGATCCTGGAATGTACTGCAAAGGGACTGGTAAATAAATGAATGTGCATTATTTAGAATATGCTGCCTAGGTCTATGAATAAGCATTTCAATTTTCTATGTATGTATCATGTGTATATATGTGACAAATACGATTCTTAAGCTAGTTTTTACTGAATAAAACTAGGAAGGACTGATCCTAGTGGCCCTTGTGCTGAGGGGTTTGTCTGTAAAAAAGGAGCTTCTGAGCCTTCACCAGCAGATGGGCTGACAGGACAACCGTGTCCTTCTGGATTCTACTGCCCTGTGGGGACATCTGTCCCTCAACCCTGCCCAAAAGGAACATACAGGTACATATGGAATCATTATTCACCCTAAATTTTACTCAAACATTTACTCTTGTATTGTTGTTGTTTTTTGTTTTTTTGTTTTTGTTTTTTTAACAGTAGCAAAGGTGGACTTGTGGAGGTATCTCAATGTAAAAACTGCTTACCAGGCTTTTACTGTTCAGAGCCTGGCCTCTCCTCTGTATCAGGACCTTGTTTGCCTGGTAAAGGTTTCTTTTTGTTCTGTTATTTTTGGTGATTGATCTATGTCTTTATATTGTTCATGCTATTGGTGCCAGGTTTCTATTGTTTAGAGGGATCATCAACTGCTACTCCAAGGTCAGGTTTATCTGGGGATATATGTCCTGAAGGCCACTATTGTTTAGAGGGAGGCAGTGTACCCATAGCCTGTCCACCTGGCTCCTATCAAAATCTTACTGGTGGAGTAAGTAAAGATGATTGCAAGCCTTGCCCATTTGGTAAGTAAAAAGCCCTTTTTCATGTATGCAAACAAATTATTTCCTAGTCTTAGATAAGTCCTTTATTAGGCCAGTTTCAAGACCTATCTGGACAAAAAGAGTGTAATCCTTGTCCTGCTGGATTTCACTGCCAAGTAATAGATCCTGGTCCTTCTAAAGGGAGCGCTAATGGAGTCTCCATCCCAGAGCCATGTCCTGCAGGATTCACCTGTCCTAGAGAGAGTCCTGACAGACAGCCAGTGCCCTGTCCTAAAGGCACCTATAGCCAAAATATGGGTTTAACCATCCCAGGTGCTCACACTTGTACACTTTTAGCTGAATTCCTGAACTAGTAGAATTGCATTATTATTTTATTTTTCAATTAAAATTTCCTAGGTGAATGTCTACTGTGTCCTGCTGGGCATTTCTGTGGATCTGATGGTTTGATTGGACCCTCAGGCCCATGTGATTCAGGTTTTCTTTGTGTAATTGGAGCCATAGTTCCTAATCCAATGGACAACAGGACAGGATCCCTTTGTCCCCCAGGGTATTACTGCAAACAAGGGCTTAGAGCAGGTAGGCAGATTGTTAATGTAGATCATTTTTACCAGATATATTATTAATGAATTAATTGACCTGTACTATTGTGTTTTCAGGTGATTGCTTGGCAGGATATTTTTGTGACTGGGGATCAAGCAAAGCCGATGAAGCTCTTTGTCCAGCGGGATTCTTTTGTCCCAGAGGTACAGCAGCCCCACTACCATGTCCTCCTGGGACCTTCAGCTCTACTACTGGCAACACACACCAAGACAACTGCACCACCTGTTTACCTGGATACTACTGTCAAGGTGAGAATAAAAACATCTACCAGGTGGTCACACATATCTTCTATTTTAGTTGCATTTGTTGAAAAAGGTATAGCAATATTTTACTGGAACAGGATGTCACAAACTTGTATGTTACAAATGTATTCAATCAGGTGAAGGGACAGTACAGCCTAACCAATGCCCTGCTGGACACTACTGTCCTCCAGGACTCGCTCTGGGGATAGAGTTCCCATGCCCACCTGGTACTGTGCAGAAAATGCTTGGTGCTTCCAGTCCTGATAATTGCATGGCATGCCCTCCTGGTATGAAACAAAAACCTATTCACTACAGTAGTTACATCGTATGAACAGTTCGTCTAATATTAATCTTATGTTAAAGGAATGTTCTGCTCTGACTATGGGCTGTCAGAGCCTTCTGGTTTCTGTGACCCTGGGCACTTCTGTCCATCAGGATCAATCAGCTCCAACTCTAGTGATCCCCAGGTTGGCCTTATCTTAACTTAATTATGTGTGGATCAGTAAAACAGCAATATTTAGAGTAGTTAGTCATCTTTCTGGTTTCAGAGTAATCTTTTTTTTTTTTTTTTTTTTTTTTTTATTTTCATTTTAATTAATTTGTGTTTCTCTTGACAGTCCAATTCCACTAAAAACTACATTTGTCCTGCTGGTCATTTCTGCCCCCCTGGCTCTGGCCATCCTCATGCGTGCCCTGCAGGCTCTCTTTCTCTGTCTCATGGACTCACAGGGGTTGACGGATGTCTTCCCTGCCCCCCTGGGCTGTTCTGTGACAGGCCTGCATTAGCAGATATCCTTGATGCACTGCCATGTCATGCTGGGTAAACATGTTTGTTTGTCTGCTCCTGCCATTTCAGATAAAGCACACCATACTTTTAACATAAGGAATGTTCTGTTTAGTATTTCACTTTTCATCGTTATAAAGCCCATATCTGATCATTATTATTTACTGTAGAAGGTTTTCTCTTTATGTCTGTAGGTATGTTTGCCTTGGAGGTAGTTACAGCCCAACCCCATCTGATGGTAACCATGGTTACATATGCCCCGTGGGTAATAGATGCCCTCTTGGTTCAGCCACAGAACTGCCCTGTGAGCCTGGCACTTACAGTGCAGTCCCAGGAGCAGCACAGTGTTTAGTATGCCCTAACGGGACAACATGCTCATCCTTTGCAACCAAGGAGCCCACTGTCTGCCCAGCAGGTTAGTTTTATAATGGTAATCATACGCTTTTTTTACTCAACACAAACCAACAAAATGGTTTGGATCACGATTCTGACGTTCTAAATCACACATTTAAGGATTGGCATTGTATACCAATTTTTTATCAATCTTATCTTAGGACATTTCTGTCCTACTGGGACAGCACAGCCTGAGCCCTGCCCTTTGGGAACTTTTAGTAACCAGACAGGGGCACACTCCATCTCTGTCTGCATTGCATGTCCCTCTGGGTACTACTGCAGCTCATATGGAGCGACCACGCCAACAGGTGGGTCAGGTTTCACAAAAAGTACACAAAAATACTATATTCAGTATTTTAAATCAAGTACAAATGTTGCCTTTATTGTGAATTTGTCTTTGTCTTCATACAGGCCTTTGTTTAGATGGTTACTTTTGTGCAAGTGGGGCCACAGATCCAGCACCACAGAGCTCAGACTTAAATGGGTTGTGCCCTGTCGGCCACTATTGTCCTGCTGGGTGCTCTTCTCCAGTCCCATGCCCTCTTGGTAGCATACGCAACTCCACAGGTATATTATACTACCTTATAAACAATATATATTTTAAAAATGGCCTTCTGGATAGAAATTATATAGTGTATTGTTGGTTTTATTGTAGGAGGAGTTTCCATGGAAAGCTGCTTTGCTTGTCCTGCCGGTTACTATTGTTCCAGTGAGGGGTTGTCAAGCCCAAGTGGCCCCTGCGCCGCTGGCTTCTACTGCCCTTTTGATTTCTCTTCAACTACTCCATTTGCCTTACTCTGTCCAAAGGTGTATATAATTCAAACAAAGTTCTAATATAATCTTTGAAAATCCTGTGTCTATTGTTGAAGATTAGTTTGTGTCAAACTCCAAATTGACATTCATATGTTAACAATAGGGACATTATTGCCCCGAGGGCTCTCCTCTGGCTCTGCCCTGTCCCACAGGAGAGTACCAGCCAAATCCTGGCTCAGATAATTGCATACCCTGTCGCCCTGGCTTCTACTGCGGAGAGGCTATTGTTGGTGACCCATCGCCCTGTCCACCACACTCATTTTGTCCAGCAGGTACTCCAGTATCTGTCTCCAGAAAGCTGTATAGCACAAGAGATTAGAGCAGAATAAAATACCTAACTCACTATTTCTCCCTGTGTCTTTTTATAGGAACTATGGTTCCCCAGCCCTGCCCTAATGGAACCTATACATATTCAAATCAAACTGGGCTCCAAGAGGAACAGGAGTGTTTACCCTGCCCCCCAGGAAAGTTCTGCAGGTAAGAAAGAGATTGCTCAAAATAAGTGGTGAAAAGCACGGATGTAAACTGATCTATAAGAAGATGCCTTATAAAACCTCTGGAGCTCACAATATTGTTCCAATAAATTCTCAAAGGCAAACAGTAATAATTCTGCTTGATGTCTCACTTTATAAAAGAGTGCAGTGGTATATCACGTTTCGAGAATAAGGTTCAACAGCTAAATTAGCACCACATTAACATTTTCAGAATGCATGAGCTAATGGTAAAGGTGTGAAATGTTAGGAATATGTTATTGCTTAGGCAGTCCTCTAATGTAGCACCTGTGTATTATTTCTGCCATCTACTGTATTTTTCAATAATTGTTCAATTATTATTTTTTATTTTTGGCAGAGCTGGTAGAATTCAAGGTGCGTGTGCGGCTGGCTACTATTGTCTTTCTGGAAGTGCAGAATTCACACCTCAAAATTCCAACTTAACCCTGTGTCACTGGGGTATTCAGTGTGCAGCACCGTGTCCGCCCGGTACAGCAACTACTATCATCATACTCACATTTTACCAGCTTTGACTAATATATTAGTGTAATTCTAAGAATACTAGTTTTAAAACACTATTTTTCAGGTTATTACTGTCCGGAAGGCACAGATGAAGCTAAGTCTTGTCCTGCCAACTCAATCCGGAGCACTGCAGGGGGTGCCAGCATACACGATTGCTTACCATGCCCACCTCAGTATTGGTGCAAATCTGGTAGGGTCTGATAATCGCATTTTTGTTTGGACTGTTTTGTAAATATTTTTTAAGCTTATAAAAGCTATTATCAGTTTAAGCTGAAGATGGACATTTGTTGTTTTTTATGAATTATTTGTTGTGGAAGACATGACATCATAATAGAAACAAAGTCATTTCTTTTTAGGAGACCCTGTTCTTCATCCCTGTCCTGCTGGTCATTACTGTGATGGCTTACCTGGCAGTGACTTTAATGGAGGAACAGGGCCCAGGCCTTGTCCCCAGTACACTTATCGAACCTCCCCTGGTGCAGGCAGCAAGGGTGACTGCCTTGCCTGCCCTGCTGGTTCTTACTGCAACAGCACAGGTTTTGGATGATTCAAAATATGTGCCATGTATTTCTGTTCATATGCAAATGAGTTTTAAAAGTGTAATAATTAATGCCATATATCAGATAAAGCCTTTAATACATTTATTCATCTTAACTTTAAAATTTTTGTAGGGCTTACTGATTTCTCCACAAAGCTCTGTCCACCCGGTTACTGGTGCAGTGGGTATGGGGCACCTATCGTGTGTCCAGCAGGAACCAAAAGATCCACTCCTGGAGCTGCTGCGCTTGGCCACTGTGAACCTTGTACAGGGGGTACTTTCTGCCCAGATCCTCGCACAACAGGAGACCCCAATGTGGAAGGCATTCCCTGCAGAGCGGGTTACTATTGCCCCTCGGGTAGGATTAGTTCCAAATAACAGAGGATTTACCTTTGTATGACTTTGGAAAATGAGCTGAATAATGTCTATAAATTTCCACTGTTAATCCAGGTGCTGCAGTGGAAAAGCTCTGCCGAGCCGGGTCATACTGTGAACCCCAGACTGCTGAGCCTCAAATCTGCCCTCCCGGTTATTTCTGTCCGGTGGGATCTCATTCATATAGCACTCCCAAACAACTGTGAGTGTAATGGTCTACTCCACTTCATCTAAATTTGGCATGTATTCTATAAACCATTGCTTAGGACTTTTCTTTTTCTTTTTAAAAATAACTTTATTGGTATATGCCCCACAGCTGTTTATTTCCTTACTACTGCCCCGCCAACAGCACGGCTCTTACATCATGCAAGGGGGGTTCCAGGCCTGTCAACACCAGTGGGCTAAGAGGCTCTCAAAGCAGCTGCTGCACTCTGTGTCCTGGGGGGACCTACCGCCCGTACCTCTCTAGCAGTCTGGTCTGCCTGCTATGCCCCCCAGGTTACTACTGTCCACAAGGTACTTGACATTCTGCAGGACCAAACAAATTATACAGCACAGTTCAAAAGGTGTCGAGTCCTCCTAAATGTTGATTGATTCTTACCAGGAACTGAGAACTACAAGACTCAACCTTGCCCCAGTGGATACGTGTGTCCCGTGGGGTCATCTCAGCCAAAAGCGTGCCCTCCTGGCACCTTTGGTAGACTCACACATGCAGTGAAAAATAGTGACTGTCATCTCTGTCCAGCTGGCACCTTCAACCACCTGGAGGGACAGAAGGCCTGCTTTCCCTGTGGCAGTTCCTCCACCTCATCACCAGGTTAAAAACTGTCACTGAAAATACAAGGCAATGCTTTTATTTACTTCTATTGATCTTGTTGATCTCCCCTGTGTCAGGATCTTCTCTGTGCACATGTATTGGGAAGAACCGGGCCTTCCAGCCTTCTGATGGGTCCTGTTTGTGCAGAACAGGTTTTGTATTTTATGACGAGCAGAATCTCAGGAGTTCATCATCTGACAGTGTTTTTGACTGTCAGCCTGAGGTTTGTGCGATTAAACACATATTCTCATCTCCAATTGACTTTTGTGTTTTAACTCTGCTCTTCCAAAACTATTTAATAAGAATCTCTTACTTGCTACAGTATATGGCATTTAACCAATAAGATATGATGGCATGTAGGTAAACCGGCGATGTGCCAAAGGTGAAATACGCATCGCAGCATCAAGAGCATGTGTGTCTCCTGCTCTGCACTCCTGTCATATCACCTGTGGGCCACATGGAGGAACTCTGGATGCTGAGATGGGCATGTAAAAATTCCACCTAACATTTTTACGAAAACTTTTTCTCTCAGTTGTAAAGCCATGAATTGTGAAGCTTAAACAACATGCTGTCTTTGTGCTCCACTTTCTTCCTGGCTGATGGTGCGTCAGCTGTCAGTGTGAGCGATTCGTGTCTGCTGAAGAGCTGTGCAACACGTCCTGTCTCTCACGTCTGCCCCATCTCTCCGCTCAACTCTCATCAGATGGACAACTCCTGCTCAGCCTCAAAGAGAGAAAAGGCTCCATCTGGGCCAGGGTGAGCAAAAAATATGGTTGAAAAGAACAAATTTAATTCTAGTCTTTACTAACCCATGCTGCCTTAAAGCACTGAACCATTAGCTTGTGTTTAGCCATATAGCATATACTTAACTTCACATTGTAATACACTCATCGATTGTAATACACTCTGCTGTGCCAAGCAGTTTTTACAGGAGGCATGTTCATTTCTAGTCTGTTGCAGATATTTTAGGACCTGATAGGCATATAAACAGTATTGAAAAAATTCATTTAGTGGAGTTTGGCTCTGAGGGAGTTTTTGGATGGATTCCAAAGGAGATAGAGCTTATTCAACATTTTCTCAAAGGTAATAATTTATTTATGCAACAGTTAGTGTCGACGGAGAACTATTCTGATTTCTTTTTCTCCTCAGGACCTGTGGAAGTGTTAAACACTCGTCACAGAGACAGAAGAGACAGTAGAGGAGAAAACAAAAGTGATTGGGCAGTACTTCCTCGTATTCATAACCCCATTGCTTGTATTTCATCTGGTGACATGTTGCTTTTCCAACTCACCATCAACCACACTGGTACTCACTTTTCTTTGTTGCTAATTAAATTCACTGGCACTATATTTGATTGTATTCTTTAAAAGATATAACAGATAATACAATTTTATAGATCGCCATCAAAGTCATTTCCCTGTATATCAGAAAGATCACCTGTTTAACAGCAATCCCAGCTGGGACTTTGGTGCCTTCAGACAACTGCAGATACTCATGAAACAGACAAACATAAACTCCACAAGGTGGGGTACTGTCAGTGTGACTAAACTGTAATGCATGAACTTTGTTTTGACCAATGTCTTTTTACTATTGCAGATTTGCACATGTTTTTTCTGAACCTGGAAAGTATGTCTTTGTGGATAATGCTATTCCAGAGTGGACACTGGTTGTGGTGGTCACTGAGCAAGGAACAGAGTGTAATCTACGGGCTGCTGTTTTTCAGCCTATGACTCCAGCTCAGTTGGTCAAATCTGGGATTGTTAAACAACACCAGCTCAACCTGTTACCGGACTGGGAACTTATCACAGGTGTGTATTATGTTTCTATTGGCTTTGTGTTTTAGTTGATATAAGTTGTACTACTATTTTAACTGTATGCAGGGTTCCTGAGTGTATTTCTTGCACTAGTTGTGGTTCTGACAACTACAGTGCTAGTTTTGCGCCCTGGTAAGTCAAAGCTCATTGCTCGTTCGAACAACAAGCCAAAGTGGAGGAATGTTGGAGAACCTTTTTGTCCTGTTGAGTGTAATTGTACTAAAGACAGGTGAACACTCAATATGAATATAACTCAGATAATAAAATATTAAATTAGTGTGACCCTCTATATTTCAAAATATCTCTTTCAGCTCAACTCCTCCAAGCCTAGCTTTGCTTTTAGGAAGTCGGGGAGTGGGAGAAGGGGCTGAGGCTGAGGAGACCGCTATTTCAAAAGGTAATATGAAAACCAATATACGAAGACATGAGACATGCTTATATATCTATCTTATTTTGTTCACATTTCTAAGTTATTTACAAGAAAAAAGTTTCCAAGACACACCAATAGCTCTTTAGTTGAAAACCACGAGCCCTGTCAATATTTGGGGTTAACACCTCAGCTCGTAGCTGCTTGTTACATTATTCATGCGAACATCTGTTAATCTAGTCATTATAAGACCATCATGCACAAACATGTATCATTTAATAGCCAATTTCCCACTTGACTGATGATAAAGATAATAATAACTCATACGACATTTGTGTAGCTGCCACTGCTATGTTAAGGTAGTTAGTCTCTGTAATCCTCCATTCCGTTCCAACTCAGTATAGTCAGAAATTCTTGTTTGGAACAGGCTTTGAATCTGTTTAATTAAATATATTGTTGCATGTGATTTTAATTCAATATCTGTGCTACACATGTTCATATCTAATGGATGTAGGAAGTATTTCAGGCCGCTGTGATCTCGAGGATTTCAACGTAAAGACATTGTATGACAAACTGGAGGATCAAAACCTCCACATTGCGTCACAGCTGGCCCGGCACCGCAAAGACACACAAGAGTTCTACAGGAACATGTGCCACCAGATAGAAACACTCACTGTGAGAGTCATTTATCATAAACAGGTCACTGAAAGGTTTCTTGTCAGGGACATGACTAAAATTGTTATTGTGTGTCTGTTCCAGAACATTTTAGAGAGCATGGATAATAAAAAGCTTTTACTTCTAAAAGAATTGTTGATCCACAGTGCTGCAAAAAATAAAGCAGCACAGAATAGCAGAGCAGAGGAGAGAGGTAGTGTTAAATTATTAGTAGAAAGTGTCCATGGAAAGTCTATTGTGACTTTATTCATATGTTAATCTTATTGCCTTACACCAGATGAGGCTTTTGCTGTATTACTTGGAGCTGTCCTCAGGTCTGTTGAAGTTCTCTTATGCAGAATGACCCTTGGGAAGGCGTGGCACCATCAGTATGTAGTCCCACAAGATGATGGAGAGTGTGAGCCTCAGCATGGTGAAAGCAACATCTGCTGTACACAGGTAGAGACTGTTTTCTTCCAACATATCCCATGTCATACTATTAAATATGTAACATTTTTGAATTATACCTAGTTTTCATCAGCGCATCTAGCCAAAGATGAATCCCTAAGTGAACCAGGTAACAGACTTTATATTGATTTATCTTACACAATGTAACAGAAATATATCTTTCAGCAGTCCCTTGTTTGAGTGACTATGACTTGTCCAAGTTGATCAGCATTACTCCTTTATTCCAAACCCTGCAAGACATTCAGCAGTCTTTAAAGACGCTCACTGCTGGAGAAAGTTGTCTACCTGATGTCACCACAGGGACAGATGAACGTAAGAAGTGCTTTTTAAACTATATATGTGACTTTTGATCACAGTAGTGTCATATTTTTACAGCTGAAATGGAAACTGAAAACAGTGAGGTCATTGCCACTGCACTGGACAGCCTATCACCTCAGCACTCCGCCATCTACCTGTTTGGTTGTCAGGTGATGCAACTGCTGTCAGCCTGCCCCTTGTTCCCCCCTGTGCTCCTCCTGCTGGCCAAGTCTGTCCCCACATCTTCTGCCAAGCTCAGGGCACACTGTTCAAACTATTTTTATTTTGATGCAACAAATCAAATCTTATACCTGTCAGAGAACAGGCTACATCATGTGGGACAATTCATCTCCACTCTTCTCCAGTCCATGGCCCACATCGCAGCAGGTAATAAGCAAGGTAGTAATTTAGACTAGAGTGTGTCTCAAGTGAAAGTTCAAGGTAAACCGCATATTACAGTAATCTTCCATATTTAGATTTTTTTGCTGCAAGTCAATTTTTATAAATGCATATCTTTGAACAGGGTCCAAACCACAGATGTTTATGAAAGCGCTCCACGAAGCAATTTCAGTTCTAAGCCTTCAACTGTTCAAGCTTTCTCTCCAGTGGAACGCTGGGGTGTGTACTTGTTACCTAGCCCTTGTTTAGTATGCATTGCTACACAAGGTTTCTTATGTCTGTTTTTCTCAGTCAAAACGGGATATGTCAGAGGAGCAACAGGGCTCATTATTTTCTGAGTTTCTCAACATCAGGGTTCCTGCCGAAGCACACTTTACCGAGCATGTATTAGCTAGCAGGTGGGAGAAAGTAAATAAGCTACATCAAAGTATCCACTCCAAACTAAATTATATAATGCAATAATATCCTCTCTGTCCCTCAATTTAGACTTGAGAAATACAAATATTTGAAGGTAGAACAGCTCATCTCAAAGCTCAAGCAGAGTTCTGCTGAAGACTGGGACCGAGGTACGGCTGTAATTTCAAAGACAAGTCTTCACCTTGAAGCTACAAACTGTATCTATTGAATTATAATTAAGTGAATTATTTAAATAAATTAGTACAATTCAATTGGAATTGCACAAACTTTGAATTAAAGCAAAAGAGAAGAAACCATTTAAAAGTCTATTCATTTCATGCCAACCTTAGAGGAAGGATTTCTTTTCACGTGTAATTTTAATTTGTCACATCACATTTGTGTCCATTTTCTTTCAGTCAAATGCGTAAAAGCACAAGGGAGTCCCATTCAGGTATGTGTTTTCAAGTGATCAGCTTTGTCTATTTCATATCTAACATGTGGTATTACGTTGCATTTACATTATTGAAAATGATTATGTATGTATGCTTTGAGTTGGAGAGTAGGGGCATTTATGACTAAGTGACTTTAAGATTGTATATTTCTATATATAAAAATATAATATAATGATGCACAGATGTTGAGCCTTCAATCATTATTTCTAAGAAATTGACTCCACAAACTTGCTATATCACCTATTGTCCTTTCAGTTGACAGCAGTAACATATTTGCTTATTGTATAATGGCACCACTTTCTCAGAGGATTGTGGGAAAAAAATCTTTATTAAAATGGCATTGATTTCTGTGCCAGTTTTTGTTTCATGTAGATATGCCCAAATTGTGACTAATTAGGACTAATTAGGTTAAAATGATTACAATAACAACTAGTCATGTGCTCAGAGCTTATGTAGTCATACCTTGATTTTCTGTCTGTGTTAGATGTCCTGTGTAGAAGAAGAAATTGACCAACTAAATGAGTCCTTCATACAACTGAGCATGCAGTTACAAAACAGAGCACACGTCAGAAGTGATGCTGAGGAGTGCAGTATTGGAAGCCCCTCCAGGGTAATTATCTCACTAAAGTACCATTTTATTTTTCATAAGACCACAGGCCTAGTTAAATGACTTACTGTAATTGTAAAATAATGTTTCCACATGCTACAACAAGCTCATATTCACAAACCATTATATTATCTCTACATGATGATATTAAATGTGTATATTTGTGGATAACTGGTTCTAAATTATTCTCAAGTGGTATCATCTTTTCAAGCTTTAGCCTTGATCTAACAGAATGCAAATGACATCAGTATATATAGTGTAGTGCACCTTCCTTAACTTATTACACAAGAGATCATTATCCTTCAAACTGTTGAAAGAGCTTCGTATAAATAAAAGGTCAAACATTATGACACATTGTAGGCCAAAATTAGCCTGTAAATAGGCCCAGTTAAAGGCCCACCCAGAATATCAAATTAACCCATTATTAAGGAGCTGATACCAGATAAAAATGTTAAGTACCACAACCAATATGCTATACCTGTATTGGTATGCCGTATGGCCCTGCTCATTAATGATGTTTACCTGGAATCATACAATCCACAATCACCTCTTTCAGAGTTCATCATCTATCCCAAGCCTGAGTCGTAATGGAACAATCCTGGTGGAATTGAAGAGACGCTATGTATCCCAGCGCCTCAATGAGCTCCAAATCACATTAGAGCACATCAGACGCAGCCAGCAGCATGACAGCAATTCACAAGCTGGGACGAGGAGCCTCACACAAACAGACAGCAGCAGCACTCATCCAGGGCAGAGCCATCTCTCTCCTGGCATAGGCCCTCACACTGCGTCTCATGCCCAGAGGCAGGACAGCACTGAAGCCAGCCGCAATCACTGGCAGCCAGCAGCACAAACTGCAGAAAGAACAGATCATACTATCTTCAAATATGAGGGTCACATTACTGAACAGCAACTGGATAACCAGACCTCATACCCACATACATTACTGGAGGCTCAACATTCTCAGAGTCAGCTCCAAGCTACATAAACACCATGGCCCCTATCTTCAATCATGTGATTGTGAAAAATTATTGAAGGAACGGGAACTCTTAAGTGCTTTTAGATGACAGCAAACTTTCCCAATTAAAGTCTTATTCCTAATAATGATACTTAATAATAATGTTATATTGTGACTCTTTCACTTTTGGCTCCCAGTCTAGAAATTATTTTAACTTAAATCAGATGATTTTTACACCTTTTTTGTGCTTTGTTCTTTTGTTCCTGCTGGTCCCGGTCAATGCTGAATCTGAATGAACACTGTGTCATCTCACAAATTACCTGTTTGTCTTCATGAATAATTCAGTTGCCTCTGTATTCATTGTGATATAATTATTGTTAACCTGTGCAGTGTTGCATTAATACAATATTCAGAACTAAAAAGGCAAGGTTTTCTTGTTTTCATTTGCTCTGATGGTTGATGTGGTACATTGGCATCTGTGTCTCAGAATAGAAAGTGAGTATTCCTACAGGTGGCTGCGAGCCAACTCAGAAGGTCAGATGGAACAAGTCTTCACTTACTATCAGTGTTAGCTCCCACTTCTGTGCCAGGTCCTGGAGCTGAATCTGCTATGGCCTGTGTGTTTGCGTGGTATATTTGTAAAGAGTGAGGTGTGGTTCAGTGGCTCTGGAGATTATGTGCCTTATCAATTAGATTAGTTGCTCTCCAACACTGATCTGGCAAGTGTCTCTCTCAGTGTGGCCCTCGTGCCACCATGTTCAGAAGCCTGTGCTTTTTGCAACTCTGGAAAAAACAGTGTAACCCATCTGAGTAGATAAAAAAAAGTATTTTATATTCATTAGAGACTAGCTATTTGTGTCAATCTCTTCTCATTCAATACCATGTTAACAGTCTAGAGTGCTGCAGTACTTTCCATGCTTAGTGTGATATATATGCAGTATACATACTTGTTCTAATGTAAAGAGATTTGCATAGCAAGCTGCATGTGAGATTGGTGTCTCATTTTTATCCATTGCATCCAGTCAGCAGTAATCACGGTATAATCTTGAAATCCTTCTAAATCCTTTGAAATCTGCTCTACACAGTATAACCTCAAGAGCCTAGAAACACAAGTGCTACATGTTTTATGTTGTTTTTTTTTAGGTGTAGCCTTTTGTTCTTTAAAGCTAAGGTGCTATTTTTATGAAAAGAGAACCCTTAGACACTTCATTGCTGTTTATTCAGACTTTTATTTAAACGCACCGATGCTCCTCTCAGGTCTACACTGTGCACCTCGCACAGAGAGCAGGGCTGCAGCATCCCTTCGTCTTGCACACAGACTGTCACTGAGCAGGCCTCCCAGTCACCATGGCACTGCATTACTGTTGCTATGGTTTCCTTATCTGCAGGAAGTGGTTTGACCAGACCTGCCATATTTAGTCTGCTTCTGACGGAAGACTTCTGCTGATGCTGAGAGCAAAGCAAAGAGTTGCAATGTCTTTTGTTGTTAAGGCCAATTCAAAGATGTCTCTCTACTAAATCCCTACGTTGACTGCTCAGGAAGGTCCAAAGACGCATACAGCTCTCACTCTATTGCCCACAGACACTCTTAAGATTTTCAGACAGCATATGCCATATATGCTGTCTGAAAAAATGTCTACGCTATTCCAATTATTAAAATAGACCGGCAGTTAAACATATGGACAATCAAACAGTGTGTATTCTAATATGTGAATTTAAATATGATTTTATTTTCTGTATACGTCGTTAATATAATTATATAGGGGTAATCCTACTGGCATCTTTATTTCTTTCACATTGAGCTAGTATGTGTGTATTCATATAGATCATAGAAAATTGGAGCCTAACACACACTCTGTATAGCATTGGTTTTCAGAACAAGTTTGTTAGACCCACTCATCCATGTGTGACTCGCGCGCACTCGCGTGGAAGGGAGTGACTCGCGCATGCGCACCAAAGCCTCGTTTATTTCTGCCAGGGCTAAGTGCAAGCTGAAAAACAAAGGCAGTGAAGCGCGGCCAGGAAATGTCATCAGTCACTGTTAATGGAGAGAAACAGACGCCTAATAATCGATAGTCGTATTTCGTGAGGGGCGAGAGGAAGCTGCGCGCTCTTCGTGAGTGGACAACACTTGAGATTTGGCTGCAGTTTCAATTGGCTTTCGTGAATCCACAGGTCCTTCGCCTTTTTGCTTTTTGTTTACCCAAGTGGATGTGTCGGTTTAACCACGGAGTTTGCTACTAAAGTGCGCTAGACTGATTCAGTTGTGAGCCATTTTCTCTCCGTATGAGGTAATATTGTTTTACTAGATTGTTCCACAATGGCGACAGGGGGCTTTCCGGAAGTCTGGGATGCGCAGATTACTTCACAAAGTTGTTGATGCTCGTGGAGAGTTTCTAATGACAAGCCGAGA
>KN514072.1:22990-35532 GCA_000787155.1 Scartelaos histophorus
ATCATAATGGAAATGATCCAAGGTCAGCTGTGTAGTGCAGTCAAGGCTGTTGTACTTGACTGTTGCTCCTTTATATACTCTTACATTTTATATGTGTTATTTTTGGTAAATGTTTTCTTTTTATACGTCTTTGTAAGAATAAAGACTTAGATAGCTTTTTACTGTATGGATGCGCATTTCTCTATCAATTGCAGTATATTTATAACACTTAATACCAAGTTGATGACAATCAGTGTATTTGTCTTACCACTGTCCTGAAGCTTTTGCTACTTCTGAATATGTGCCTACCACTGTTTATGGTACCTACTATAGAAAAGGATCCTGCTATTGTTTATTGTTGTACCCTGTGTAAGTGAGCTTGTATAAACCTATTAAACAAACTGCATTTCATGTTAGGTCTCCTGTCTTCAGTGAAAACGCGATACTTAGTAACCACTGGTGCACGGCATCAAAGCAAGACCACTTTTTAGATGCTGCCAGGATGTAGCAAGAAAATACACTATCGATCTCAAGCTGGATTGATATCAATAGCCTTTCTGTGGTGCGTTATTGTCTGCAAAACAAGGAAACAGTGGACAACAATAAGGAATCAGAGAGGTGCCTGCTCAGTTTAACAAATAGCCATCTGAGGAAAGTCTTGTTTTTAAAGCCCAACATTTATTTGGTACAAAACAACTGTATTCCCTGAACATGATTACATTTATGATTATGACAATAATTGATTCAGTTATGGAATGGAGTTTAAAAATAATTTGTGTGCATTTAGGACAAGTTCAGAGTTTATCATTTCTAAGCGCCTTAGTTGAATTCAGTCATATTACCAAGAGCGCATTACGCATAGTTATTGCATCTTGAATATGTTTCTATTATGCACCGTTCTGAACGTGGAGCTATTAGAGATAGGATAGTGGGAGGAGATGGAGGGTGATGAGGCTGAAAGATAGAGGGGCTGGCTCGGGTGATGGGGAATGGGAAAAAGGGAGGAAGCGAGAGAGTGGCAGTTAGCGAGATGTGATGTACGCTGCTCTTTTAGCTATCCGTGACCCACAGCAGTGACAGATATAGCAGCAGCTGTTGTTATAGCAACCGAGGCATGCCTGTAGGACGGCAGATTGCCTGGCTAAGATATTACCAACACATTTATGTTTAAATTGGTTTTATCAGGCTTAACAAAATATGGGTGAGGTTAGCCATACCAAGGTCATGTGCCATATTTAAGGGCACTGAGGTTATGTAACGAGAAACCCTTTATCCATCCATCACCTTGTAGAAATTGGTTATTGATTGCATGACACATCCTATAAACTCTGCGACAATATGGCATTATACTTTTTGTGATTCATGGCCAGAGCCCCTATCCACACTGACTACACCCCTCTACTCCCTCCATCTTCCTCTTTCCACTATAACAATGTGCTTCCCTGAGGATACAACCTAGTAATATGTCCCACATTCTGCTAATATACATTTCAATTGTACCACCAGCAGAGAAAGCAGCAGGCCCCGCTATAGGTACTAACCATTTACATCACAGTCTACTATGATCCCATCTGGGAGTTTCAACAAATGCAGACATGGTTTGGCTATGAGGGCAGTCCTGGTGATATTTGACAGAAGTGGATCTAGATGTTCAGTATCATATTAAAAGCCCTAAAGTTTGTGTAATCTATTTTGTAGAGCATATACAGTCAGAGTCAAAGAGCGCACCTATTTTTCATCCTGTCATCTTTTTATACCTTAAATCATTAATCATGCACTCCCCCACAGCCCTCACAATGTCCTGCTAACTCATGAAGGGTCTCTGTCTCCCTCTAGTGTAAAGTATCCCATGTCATAATTACTGACAAGCAATTTAAAGTTTTATTTCACAACTTCAATAAACTGGCTTGACAACTCAGAAATCTGATACTAAATATTTACTGTATTGTGTATACATAATCTGTTTCTTATTGTGTTTTTGAGCCAAGGCTGATTATGAACTCAAAGCGTGCCGTAAGCTGCCGACCAAGGCATTCACCAAGAAAAACTATTGACTGAAGATCAATACTCACTTTGCCTGGGCTGAGTTGTATCTGTTTTAGCATTAAAGACTTATGATAGACAGGAACATATTGATGTAGCACAAAGTGAATAATTATGATGTTTTCCTCTTCGGCTGCCTGGTTTCTTCTCCTTTATTTGTCCCCTCTTATCTCGACCTCTTCTCTTTTCACCGTACACTGTGTTCAAGATGTTTTCGCCAGCATTATATCAAACCAAGCCAGAGCTGAGAGGGAAGTTTTGCCAGTTATTTTTCTGATTTCCATTTTCTTTTACTGGTCCAAGACGAATGAACCTATTTCAAACGAAGGTACAAGGATTCAGTACCTTTTCTTTTCAAAGCCTTTCTAAAACTACTCATAGAACATATAGATACATACTTGCAGATTTAAACTATGCGTAGCTATGCGAAACAGTTCAGTAATGTGCTGTCACCGCTGTGAGAATAGAAAAGGTGACAATAACAATATTACGCAACCTTTAAGTAATGGAGGTGAGGTCATTGCGACGATTCAAGTAAAGATTTCTTCCTTGCAATACATGAGATACAGTTCCAATTAACTAAGTGGCTGTCTGTTTAAATGGCCATTCACTGTGTCATCCTCTAATTAGGTGTTAAGGTGACTGAAAATTACAGATTTCTGCAGATTACAGTGGCACAGTGTGATTAGCACTCCTCCCTCACAGCAAGAAGGAGGCCTGTCAACTTCTGTGTGTATGTAATTTGCATGTTTGTGCACCATTATGCTCCCTCTAGTTTTCCCCATAAACCCCAGACATTTAGCAGTTAAATCTTTCCGCTAATCCTCAAAAGATCCCTGGTTGAGATTAATAGACGGGTCCTTGTCAACCATTGCTCCTGGATGGGTCAAATGCTGAAGATATTTACCTACAGAGAAAATATAATATAGAAGAAATTAATGGGAACAGATTTCAGTGTTTTCTTGAATAGATTTTTTATTGGTTATAGCAACAACGACACCAACAACAAGAAAACATCATATAAATACTGTAGATACATGAAATAGGCTGATTTCAACATGCATTTCTTTGAACTTTTAGAGGAAGACAAAAGGTAAAATAGACCTGATTATTTCAAGTTTGACCCAAATCAAAAGATATGGTGATTGTGAATCCACTATAATCATCGTTGCATTCCTTTCCTTTCCAGTGTACCTTGTGTGTATTGTTTTGCACACAGGTTTACCATTGGTTATGCAGGGGCATGTCCTAATTTATTTCAGCTTGGCACAGCACATAAGTTCATTAGCTTGCTCATTTTCAGTACTGAGCAATAATTCCACCACAAATCCATATTACAATATTTTCTAAAGCCAATATTAATTTAAATAAACAAGTCAAGTTTTTAAGACAGAACTGTTTGCATGTTTAGACTGGGGCAAACATGTACCAAGATTTTTTCCATCCTACGGACAGACAATCTCTTATTCCCTCACGAGACACGTTGGTCCTTTGACTCCTCTGTGGCACCCCAGCAAAGTCAAGAGTTATTACAGAAAGCTGCTTGCACAAACATCTCTGATAAGTACGACTTTATTGTCTGGCAACACTTCACATTTGTACTTAAGTTTCCCATTATCAGACTCATGATAATGTGCACGCGGTCGCTGTGAATTACTCTGAGCCGCCTGTACAATTATATCAACCTTGGCATTACAGAGCTGTTATCATCCCCCCTGTGGTGTCATTGGCATAAAGATGAGCAAAAGGGATGACTTGTTTTACAAATACTATGTAGTGTCAGGCTGTTCCATAAGGACTCTCTTCTGGGCTGCATTAACTTGGTGTCATGTCAACCATCAGCACTCTGTTTTAACCAGAGGTGCCTGTCGGGGAACTTTGTATCCTCATTTGGCCTCTTCACTTCTCATTTAGCATATTTCTCATGTTTACTTAATTCTGACATCCACTGACTCTAATTAGTATACTTTGCACATTTATTGAAAGCTTAGCTGAGACATGACACATAAACCTCTATTAGGCTGTGTCTACACTGGACTGAAAAAGAAAATACTCAGTTTGAGCAGATCACACAAAGTAATGCACTTATTTTGTACTGACTTCATACAAAGTAAATCATTGAATATTATTTGTTAATTGTGGTTTGGGGAAGAGAGGAAAATGTAAGAACCATTCTTCTTGAATAAGAAAAAATAAAATTGTGACTGATCACTGAATATTGATCAGGCCTGGCCTGAGGTACCGTCTCGACCACATGTGAATTTTAAACAGCCTATTATTGGGTTTGCCATTTGTTTTGTCACTATAGACCCACTAAAGTCACATGTGTTATACTGATATGGAGTATTTTATCTGTGTCACTTGTTCCCAAATAAATCACTGCACACAGACCCTGTATTGTCTTTGTAACAGAACACAATACTATGGACTGTATCTACTAACCGCTATCTTTTAGAAACTCCTAATCAAATCTGAACCCATGAATAAACAACAACCCTCTAGTGGACTACTTTCACCTTTCCTCACAACCATCCATCATCCCATCCTCCATTTCCCCAACAAAAGACACCTGTGATTAGCCTGACAAATAGGATCCCTTAAATAAAAAGAGTATTTACAAGTCCATGCACTGGCTGGGCTCTTGTTTTTTGTCTAATTTGTGTAGAGAGCGCAGCGCAGGCCGTGGAGCCATGACGTTGCTGCTCCATTGTTAGTGAAATGAACACCTGGCTGCCAGAGAAGTGCTAAATCACCAGTGTGTGCTTAGATACACCTGAGACTTGTCAAAGCATCACAACGTACACAGCGCATCCATTCTATTGCAACTCTGTCCCATCCATCTGCAACAAGCAAGACTGGCACCCAACTTCCAGTGTAAGAATCCTCTGCTTTTATTGCTCTGAACCACAATTAAATATTACCAAACATAATGGCAAAGGAGGGTGATTTGCACTTAGATGGCAAGAGTTGATCTAATTGTGCTTTGCAGTCCAAAGGCAAAGCATTTATAACATTGAAAGACCTCTGAAAAGTCCCTTATTACTATAAATTCAGCCAGGGCTGGTTCTTAACCTTTTTTTTTTGACACTCCAAAAATGCTCCACTAAGCCGAGAATCTCTTTTTAAACTCTTAAATGGTTATCCAATGGGGGCTCCCATACCATAAGCTTCAATCAGCCCCCATACCTCACGATAATAGCCTGTGCTTCAGAGAATCAAACTCCAATTAATGAGGCTCCTGGCAGCTTCGACTTCAATCTGTGGAGGATAAATTTAAGAGTGGTCAGTAGTGACAACGAGCAGCTCCTCACTATCTCATACAATGTGCTAGGACCCTTATTTCCACAATAAATCCTAAGCCGACACACTAACTCCAAGTCTGTACTACCGTCCACAAATCCTCTGGGATCAATTAACTTGAGCAGTGCTGTAAAAATACAGAGCTTCATACACATCTTAAATGTTTTCCCAAGCACTGACCTAATGTCTCCCTCTGTTAGTGTGCTATTAACATACCTCGTTCTGCTCTTTGATTAAGCCTTGCAGCTTCCCCCGGCAGAGGTGAGATTGACTATTTTCTGCGACTTAACTAATAATTTGCAGGAGCAGCTAATGAACCCATAGAATCAATGGTAAAGGCGCATAGTGTAGCCACTTACGGTAGGGCTCCCACATCCGTGCAGGAGAGGAGCTACCAGTGGGAACGGGTGACCTTATCTGCCAGTGCTCGGGTCAAAGGCTGGAAGCAGGAGGAGCTGTAGAGATACAGGAAGTTAGTGCAGGGTGCCAAGGCAGAGAAACATTTATTCATTTGGAGAACGCTTTGAAAGGTGTGAATCTTTGAGTAGTAAACAGATATCCACCATGTAACACTATGTCTGATGTTTAAGTAAAGTAACATGAGAAATAAATGTAAATTTCCTCAAATGTAATGGAATAAACAATATACAAAATATACAAAAACAACATGCAAAATGTATATGCAGATAATGTGAGAAATCCAAAGTGAAGAGTAAAAGTGATACTCAAAATAAAATGTTACTAAAGAAATATTAATATGTATTAATATTAATATCACATATTAATTAATATTAATATGTGAAAATATGTAATATGTGAATGTGAAATTTGATCTGTGTCAAGGTTGTGATTAACAATGAACAGACATGTAAGTAACTTCACTAAGGTACTTCACTTCTCCTGACCAGATGAAGCCCATTTCCCTGAGCTGCCCTTTGAACTGCCCCTCTCAGCATTGCAGCTCACGTTCACTTCCCCCAGTGAATTTGATCTACAGCTGACACACACAAATCACTTAACCATGTGAATTTGATCTTGGTTAGTCTGGACGAGCTCACACATGCAACTGTGAGCGCTCAGCACAACACAGCACAAAAGGAAAAGACAGAGACTGGAAAACCAGAATAGAGCTTGATGGATGCAAGGCTCTGGCCATAATAGGCTGGACAAATTGCTTCTTGGCAGGTGTCCTGAACCAATTAACCTTTGGATGCTTTCAAACTACAATATAGCACTTTAGCTCAAAACTGAGGCGTACATAAAGGCAACTGTGTAATGACTTAGCACGGGGTGCAACACAGCAGGCACAATGTGTCCGGGAGTCATATCTTATTACACAGCTGGACAGATAAAAATACTGAGTTTGCCAGAGCTATTTGTATGTGCGCAGGTGATTAATAAGGATGCATTTCCAGTCCACCTCTATTCAGGTCTCAGTCAGAGCAGAAACTCACTGTTTGGTTTGAGCTTTGTTTCCTAAAGGTCCCCTAATGACACTGATAAGTCTGTCTGCTTTCTATGTACACACAGGGAGAAGAGCCACAAACAATAAGGGACTCCAAACTGTGCTTTCAGGTCAGCTCGGGGTAATTTCACTTTATTTTCTCCCAAACCAGGGTCTTTCTATTCTAGTGCCTGTTTTAATTAAGCCTGATGTAAATATAGAGACACACACAGGCTGCATGACACATACTTGCCCCACACTAAATTAATTTTCTGATGAAAGAGCGAGAGATTTCCTTGTTTCAATCTCAGTGAAACAGGCAGACTGAATAGACCTGGGTTAATGATGGAGATTGGTCCCATAAAAACAGAAAACAGACTGTTTTAAAATCTGCGTGTTTGAAGGGAAGCTGAATGTCTTTATATCTCTTCTAGCAAAAATCTCCTACAGTACAAACATTATTTTATTACAAATGAGACGTGCAAATCTTTGGATTGGGGAAACTGCAACAATGACATGACCAAGACAAGCAATTTATACATATTGTGCATCTACTGAAAGAGGTTTTAATTAAGTAGCTTACTTTTGACAGAATAATATGATTTTATATTGGACTCTTATTCATTGCTTTGGCATTTGATTATATGAAGTTGCCTGTGATCCAGAATACATAATGACCATTACTTCACAAAGTAAAGTAATGGTCATTGTAGTGGTCACTGGTTGTATTTCTCAAAGATCAGATGTCCGTGAATCACAAAACAAACATGGCTGCTTACAAGAAAAAAGAAAAGAAAAAAAATCACAGGGGACTGAAAAACAATTTTCTACAGAGCCAATGAGCGAAGAACAAAATCTGAGGTGAAAGAAATATAATTTTGTTCAAAATGATGGGTGACCAGAAGTTCCTTCACTGATTGCAGGATACTGTCTGGATCTGGTTCAAAGCTCGACAGGGGAGTGGTAACTACACTGATATCCTTTTGTATGAAAAGTACAGAGAGACATCATTCTGGACTTGCCAGACAAAGTAAGAAGTGTAGAATAGTACAGACAGGAGTGGTGTGAAGTCACTTTTCTCTCTGTAGTTTGATTGTCATTCTTGTGCATTAAATCTCCAATTAGGCTGTAAATTGACAATGAATTCCCTGCTATTTTGTATAGGGTTCATGGTTACTGAAACTACTGTTATGTGCAGTTTCAATACTGTCAATATGCAAAGTGAATTACTCCTTGAATACTTGTACAAGTACAAGTAAATAGTACTGTCAAGTTGAAAAATGAATGTGGGAATGTAAAAGGAAGCACCAAATGCAGCTTTTTTCCAGTGCCGGTCAATTTCCCTGTAGAACTTATGCTGGTTGACAATTTCTGCTGTCACCAAGCAACACAAACGATTTCAGCATTCAAACATGCAACTTGAGGTGTAAATAGGACTATTAGATGGCTGTTTAAATTGCTGGGTTGCACCAAAGCGAGCAGTCAGTGTGGATGGAGTGCCCTTTTCATCTCAGTGTGTTAACATTCTGGGCCAGCTGTCACATTTCGGTCGTATGTCACCGTGGTCCCATGTCACACCTAATAGAGTTTCTGACAGGATCACCCGCTGCAACTCCACTTAGCAGCTCGCAGATATAGTAGGAGCCTTATTAAATCTGGCTATACATTTCTTTACATTTATAGACGGAGACTGCTTGAGGTGGGTAGATGGTCAAATGAGGAAGCATGTTGGTTGGTGAATGTAACTGGGGATTTGCAAATTAATTCTTCTGAACTGTTTTCTACACAAATTGCTGTATATTATTTAAACACTGTATATATGACCTATTAAAACTATTCAGAAATGGTCAAATTAGCATACTCAGCTTCACTGAAATTCTTTCTTTCTATTCTCTTAAGTAAATATAATGCATTGGATTTACATTGCTGCTTTCAGCACTCTAAGTGCTTTACATTGCATCATTTATTTACAACCCACACTTGTGGTAGTTAAGCTGCAGCTGCTCTGGGGCAGAGAGACCCTCTACGACCACAGCAAACCACCTATGCACACACAACATATTCATTCATATACAGTGGGGGAAGAGTCTTGCTCAATAACAAAACAACAGCATGCACTGGTCTAAGGTAGAATTGAACCACAGACCTTTCTAACCAGTGGTCACTGCTACCTCTTCTGCCCATTGTTCTTTGAACAGTGCAAGAAAGAAAACCTACAGCAGATCGATAAGCAAAAGTCACAGGCTCCTACACTACTATAATAACTCTACTATACTATAAGTTTAGTATAGTATGTAGTTATATGTATGATTCTGGACATCTGCCCTTCAGATGTTGGATTGCCATAAACATCTGTATTATGGGACATGGACAATTTTCAAGGATAACTGGTCATAAAAGCTATTCTTGCATATTTAGCATATTTGCATTTGGGTCATAAAAACAGGTCTGCTCAAATAGTCAATTAATCTTTACTGTAAACTTAATAAAAAAAAATCTACTTTCAAAGCCATAAAAATGTGAATTATTCAGGATAGAGACTGAAAATGGAGGTAATGAAAAGGCAGAGTTTTTGATGACTCAAAGCTGATGTTTGGGTAGAGAGGGAAGTGAAAGTATAAAACTGATCTGCACTCCTCATTGTTAGATTTTAAACCCCCCGCAGAGTTTAATTTCAGGTTTTAATTAAACAAGTATTGATTTGTTGCGAGGAAGTGCAGTGTGTAGTGTGTATATGTAAGGTCCTTGCATTGTGTCTCTGATTACAACATTAAATAGAAAGGCGAGAGTCATTACGCATTCAGTGTTCTCTTTCTTTCACAGCACTATACATTGCTTCATTACCTGAGAGTTGACAAAAGCATTTTCTTTTTTTCTTTTTTTTTCTTTTTTTAATGTATGATGATGTTTTACATTTTTTATTTAATTAGAATTAGCAATGTGGCCAGTCTACACACCTTTCCTCTATAAAGGTGGATGCTTTCTGGTGGAGGGGTCGCCAAATGCTTTTCTCTATGTAGATGTTATTGCACTGTCTGGAATGTTTCGCAGTATAGTATTAAATCTTTCCGTCTTAATGGTGGCCAAACCAAATCAAGTTACACGTCAGATTTGTTGAGATGCAATCCTACTCACAGTCAGGTATTTTTGAGCAATAAAACCACTCTAATGTAATAAATGTAAGGGAGAGCCATAACATGACATATCCACAGAAACAAGCAGATGACAGACGCCTAACTGGAAATTTACTTATTGCACCTTTAAGCAAACATGTGAGAAGTTATCTTTTCTCCTAGTTCAAAAAGACAAAGTTTTAATGGATGATTTCTATTTGTCCAAAGTCATTTTATGCAACAAAATATCTCTCATGTCAGATATATTCCTACTCAACATCAATGGGTTATGAAGTAAAGTTTTCTTTTAACACTGAATTTTTTACTTCTTTCTGCTAAAATATAAAGAAAAAAATAAAATAAAGGACTGCATGGATATATAGACTCTGCTAATTAAATGTAGCTTCAGACTTTGCTGCACCTTCACAACATTTGAACTCATTATATGCTCTGCTAGTGAAGGCTGGGGAGTGTGTGTGTTTTAGAGGAGACGTGAATCGTATTAATGAGCTGTGATTATAGCTGTATCAGGGTCTGCGCTGATTATTCAGTGCCTCCCAATGGGCTCCTTTGTGGTGTTCTGTATGCAAGCTCTTGGTAACTGTTGCCTTTACCTACTTGGCTTCTTTGTCACTATTTCCACAGAAGAAATGGATCTACTTTGTGCCTTTTATCTTGCATTTAGAATTCTCCTATTTGATCATTGCCTTCTCTTTTCTCGAAACAAAATTGAAGGTAACAGTTCTCTTCTTGACTATAGGATAAGACATTAATTGATAGCGATCGTTGTCAAGAAGAGCTACACTGTGCAAGAGATGATCAGACTACATCACTTTGTGCTCTACTGTGCATGTCTCCTGCAGAAAGAGCCGCTATCCTATCTGGTGTCATGCCACTTGTAGGATTTCAGCAGATTTCAGACTCTCAGAAGCTAGTTGTCGTCCCTAAGTTTGATTGACAGTGTTGCCAAGCACCCGCCCCCTGCTAAACCAGCGATGTGATTGGGTCTTTAGTTGCTATGATACTTGCAGTTGGAAATTAACCCCTATAACTTCCAGCCTCGATGAGCTTCATTTGACTGGAGCTAAACACTACAGGTGACATCACGCAAAAATGTTTCTTAAAAGAGCATAACCAAAGCACGAACAAAAATATTCTGTTCTTTCTGCAGTTTTTTTTATAGTTGACACGGCCTAGATGGTCCAAGGAACTATTTTTTCAGTGCACTCCTGAACAACAGAAGCAGTGAAAGAAAAAAAGGATCTGATTGTAATGAAACTGTGGAAAGCCACCATTGTCGCAGAGCCCCTTTCCCCACCCACATGCTTTTGATCTCCCTTTTATATAAAGAGCTAAAAAAAAATATAACACAATGCATTTCCAAGCTTCTCCACAAACCACTTTATCTGCATACACTGCACTCACCATATTGCCTGCGGTGTGAAGAGTCTCGGTACTTGGGTTTACATGGGAACATACTTTACAATATTGACAGCTCATCCCACCGGCTTTTATAACAAAATTCCCTTTAGGTTTTTGACAGCAGGATACTTTAGATCGACATCCTTGTGTGTGTTCTCTTTATTCTTGAAATAACCAGCTTATCCACTTTTTTCATTTACTCCTTCTTTTTCAGTTTACCCATCGCACCATTTTCATCCATCCATTTCTTCTCATCACATTTTTGCACCCATTGTAACTGCTGCCTTCTGGCAATCACACAGCGGCGTATTTCAGTGCTATTGCTTTCTAGTCAGTTCTACAAAGCTCACTAAAGACTCATTAATTCACAGGCTGTAGGCGCAGGCAAGCACAGAGATACATGCAAAAAATATTTCTCACACAAGCAAATGCCAGCCATAACGCTGTATACTAAATGTTCCCCTATGCTAATCTGTCTCAATGGAGTTTTTCCTGACTGGAGTGTGCAACATTAAACTTCCTTTCGAAAATGCTGATGCGCACGGCGTAATATACAGAATGCATCGCCATTTTAAAAGGCATAGGTGAAAGCAGGACATGGCTGGGTGGTGGCGATGAATGAACCAGAGGAAAGAGAGGGTGAGAAAGGGTCAGAAAGAGATTGAGGGGAGCGCTCTGTCAGTTTTGAAGTTGAATGAATACAAGGCGGTGCATAAGTTGGCTTAGAATGCGTGTCTCGAGTCAAAAGAAGAAACACACAAACCCAGGGCAAGGACGGAGCTCGCCCGGGTCCACAAGCTATATGCAAATGCACATCAGAGCTACGCTGGCTTATTTGGAGTCTGATGAATAATATCACAAATACAGCGATAACAGGAGCGGGTAGTGAGGTAAGTACAGCACATTTGTATAAATCCAAAAGCACACTGATAACAAAGACCGAGGTAAGCAAGAACAGGTCAACTCCTGGAACAAATAATGAATAAAGGAAAACATGGGCCAGTGGAGCAGATTACAATAGCGGTTTATCTAATAATAAAAGACTCCAGAAATTTAAAGTTTTGTATTGTGTATGTACTGTACTGTGGGTCTCCTTTAGTATGCCCACCCGCATTTATAGGATTGTACTTTTGCTATAGTTGTGTCTGATAACCCACACATGTTTTGATGTTTTAAAACCAATAGTATTGCATTGTTAGAGACTTTTTTTTTTGTTTTTCATTTTAAGAAAAAGGTACATA
>KN514079.1:8941-25294 GCA_000787155.1 Scartelaos histophorus
AAAGGCCCCCGGGTAATGCATGCGTGGATCTGAGAAGCGAGGGTCAGTCAGCGGTGACAGTGATGGGAAGGTGGTCCTTTGTGGAAAGAGATCTGTAGTACCTGTGGGCAAAAACATGGGTTTGACTTTGTAAATATTTAACAAACACTTAATTATATGAACAGAATAATTAATATATAGTTGTAATAATAATGTTAGAGCTGTAAAATGGTGTTGGCTATTGAAACTATTATAATATCCATCCATTTTCTCCCGCTTTATCCGTCTGGGTCGCGGTGGCAGCACGCTGCCCATTACTCTGTGCACCAGACCCAGACCTCTATGAACCCCTCTGCAGGTGGTGAGCCCACAGGAGGGAGGAACTCCTTGACGGTTCTTGATTGTAATTTGTTCATAGTGTTGCATGTTTTTGGTTGATGGGGGGGAAACTGGAGTACCCGGAGGAAACCCATCCAGACACGGAGAGGAAACATGCAAACTCCACACAGAAAGGCCCGGGTGATCAAACCCGTAACCTTCTTGCTGTGAGGCATTATTGTTGCCACTCAGCCACTGTGCCGTGAATATTATAATATTCATTCATTCCCAAATACAGTTGTGGTACATTGTCCCTGTAGAGATTTGTCCCCTACATTTTACCCATCCTTCAATGCTACTAGGCAGCAACCTGTTAGGGGCAAATTTGACAACAATGGTAGACAGTGATAGTCACAAGAGGACAGAGCACCATTTATTACATGTTTTTATTCATTTTGATTCAGCTAACGCATTGTGACATATGTTGCTGCTAGTCTGCTATAATCAATCATTTGGATTTAACGTATTGCTTGTATTGTAGACACTGCATTGTAACACATGTGATGAATCTTGATTGTCTTGATAGTTATTTAACTGAGTTGTTCAACATTTATAAAGAAAGCTTATCTGAGTATTGGCTGTCATCTTCTTAAAATATTCAAACACCTGTGAACTCACTGTACAAGCCGCAAAGGAAGTGCTTGTCATGCCTGTTCTCACTGTGCACACACCTGCACCAAGACTGACAAGCCTCATGATTTTTTTGTTTATCTGGGTGTGGCTTTCTCAAGTCCAATATGCTCACATGACTGTAAGTGTAAAATGTGGATTTGGATGCTAGAGAAAGGAGCTTGTATTTGTGAAATAGCAAGCACTTGCACGCCATAAGCCTGAGGGGGGAGCATGCCAAACTTGCGTGCCACAGTCTTGTTGAAATGTCTTTTCCCTATGTCTGGAGGACTGGGTCCATTTTCAGCTACCAAAGTCTGTTCTTTGCAATTTCCATGACCCTCCTGCTTTTTCCTCTTGAGAACAGACTGCTGCAGCAGAATTCCCTCTTCTTTGGAGATGTGGGCGTTATGTGGTAGTGGGGGGCTGTTTCTTTTTCCAGAGTCGCCAGGCTCTAGGCTTCATATCTGATTTCACCTCAGGAAAATTCAATTCAGTCCTTGTATGATTTCACAGCAGCTGAGTCAGATCTATATTTTCTATTTGTCCACCCAAACATCTAGCACTTTCTCTGATTGCCTTTCATTTGTCTGCATTTGCTAAATATAGATCTTTGGTTTAAGTTCAGAAGGGCAGGAGGCGTTAAGGGTCTCCAGCTAGCCCACCCTGCTCATGATCATGATCCAGTTGGAGTTGTTGGAAGCATGTTGGCTAAACTGGCCTGGCTTCTGTTTTCTGTCAGAGGAAACTGAACTAGACACTTATCACAACACTTTAATGGGCTTGTGCTATATCAAAGTCTTGGCTCTGTGCCAACTGCCACCTAAAACTGTCAACAGTGCAGTAGCTCCCTCTGGAGGATTGGGCTAAACAACTCTGTAAAGTTAAAAAGCAAAGTTATGCAGGATGCATTTTCTTCCTCCTAATCATCACATACTTCAGTGCAACCCCACCCCTTCACAAGCCCCACCATTGACGCTGTGGTAACAGTTATGCACTGTGCTTTTGGCACAGAGGGTCTTCCCTGTAGTAAAGACTTAAAACTGCTATGGCTCTAACCACACATGATTTCTATTAGCCTCATCCGAAATGCATAGAATAAATTGCCAAGACAAGAAACTGGTGAGATCCAGAGAGCTGGAGGCTGGCACAACCTTTGCGATGTAAGTGTTATGTGTTATGTGGGAAGTTAAGTTGAATTTTATGAGAACATAGTGTACTTGTGTGTATCTCTGTGCACTTAATACAGTGTGTAACACAAAGGGTGGAGTCAACAAGTCCACTACTCCACAGTCAAGCGTGTAACCCATGTATGACTGGAGGTTTGCCTGATTTGTTTATGGGAGAAACTGATTTTGGTTGTTAACATAAGGCTGAGTTTGAGGCGGTCATGTCTGTGTGTGTAATAGAGTGCAGGTTATGTATGTGTATTGTGTTTGTTGGCTTGTGGTGAAGAGCAATGGCGAAATGCAAATCCTCCCTCTCACCTGTGAAATGTTTACTCAGGGTTGATGCAAACTGTGACGGACAGCGCCCAGAGAATGGTGTCTCAGGCAAATGAGTGGAAGGATTGGAAGAGAGAGAAACCCTAAGAACAATCTTTATTGTATAAATCCACTTATAATTGACACCTGTGTGATATTTAAACGTGAGTACAAGCAGTGCAGCATTGTGCAGTTTAGGGATGACTTGAAAAGGCACTGCAGCATATAGCAGAGGTGCAGAGGGCAAATGAACACAAATGATATGCAGGTGTTTATTTAGGAGCTAGGGCTTCAAGCCGGAGCATCATGTCACATGCAAATGATAATCACCTCTCCTGTGACACTGTGGCCAACTGCTTCAAGGCCTCATCCATGTTGGTAGTTTATCATGAGCCTGCCTTTTGCATGCCCTCATTGTGACATGCAATATGGATTACAATGCTAAATGTTAAATGTAAAGTATGCTGAAAGTGTTTTATGTGCACTCTTTAAATGTGATTTTAACGTGTATATTATACTATTTATATTTTTTAAATAATATAACACAATGTAGTTTATAAAGCAAAATTAATTCCAAACCACAGAGAAATGAGGGAATGTGATATCGTGTAATACACTCAAAGAGAAGGAAGAAGGCAGGGTGGTGGCTGTCCAGGAATGTTCTGGATGCAGTGAAGTGCTATGTGCCAAAGGAGAACAGACTCCAAGATTGGCCCAACAATCGACACACCCTGCGATAAGGATGCCTTTCCCAAATCTTTGTTCGTCACTTTGGCATTTATTGAAATAGTTAATATGTAGACACCTTTTTTGTAATTATGCTTGGATAAATCACAGAATGAAATGAAATTAAATAAAATTGGTAATATGAGATAATATGTAGATACTTAAGTTGTAAGAGAAGCAGCTAGTCTAGATTTTGTCTCCAGAAACTCAACTTCTAGAAATAGCACATATCTAAAACTAAATATTTAAACTTTAGACCCTTTAACTTTAAAATCTTGGTTTTCTATTCAGTTATTGAACTTTCACTGTAAATATATACTTGCAGTGCAATAAAAGTATATGACAAGAATTAAAATACACTGTGACTCACCTGGCCAGGGTCTCAAGTCCTCTTCTACTTTACACGTCTTAAGAGCTGGGGTGTCCATTTGCTCTGGCCAGAGAGCAGCTGTAACACAGAACAAGATACATTCAGCAAAGACAAAGATATTTTATTATAGAATGTGTGCAATAATGTCTCATTTCTATATTTATGGTTTGTGCAGCCCAAACATGAAAGCTCATTATAGATATGTCAAAATGGCATGGCATCTGGCAGACTGGGATTTTTTCTTTCTATAATTCTGGTTAACCTTTGCTGACTGAGCTGAAGAGAGATGAGGAGGGTTTTTCACACTTGTATGAGACCAGCCTTGGAAAAACATGCTCGGTGGCTACATGGCAGATATTTTGGATCTTTGGTACGAGACTTATAGGGTAAGCAGGCACCTGTGAAGCTTGGCTGTCCCAACGTGTCAAGAAGCCAAACAGGGTCAAAGGCACCACTGGCCCAACGCGTGGGACCCTCTTCACACTGAACAGCCACAACACCACAGCATGTCTGCCTCTGACACAAGCTGTTTGCTCTCAGTCTGACACTTTTAACAGGGAACTTGTTGCATACTTTACTTGATAAGCTGTGTATGAAAGAAAAAAAGAGTGCCATATACCTGTTTTTTGCTGTTGGCTCAGCTCTATACATATTTCCTCATTACTACTAGGAAATTTCACAATGCCAGATGTTTACCCATAAATTATCTTACATTAGAAATGGTTGCAAGTAACTGGTATGATTTAGTCAAGAAAATAAACACTTGCGTCAAAAATTTTAATTGGACAGACAACATTGACACGAGGAATAGATTACTTGGGTTAATAAAATGACCAGCTTCCAGAGCGGAGTAAAGGAAGGTGGGTGGAATGGATAGATCCACAGTGTCACTAATAAGCAGCTGTTTATAGAGCCAGCTGAGATTTTTACACAATTAAACAAATGTCCTGCTTTGAAGTGTATTTAGATGAAAGATGTTTGAGCCAAAATGGCGTCTGTCCTCGTGACTTTGGATCCGGCTGCGCCTCTGAGACATGTAATGCGCCTGCTGTAATGAAGCGTGTCATTGAGACATAGTGAATGCTGGCCCTTGTGCGGGCTTCCTGTTTCTCTTAGGCCCTAGGCGTCGCAATGAGGAGAGAATGTGAACGAGAGAGAGAAGCAGAGCAACAGAAAGAGAGCAATGAGGAAAAGAGGAGAAAGAGAGTGTGTTGAAGAAGGAGGTACATGGCCTTGGCTCTGCTATGTGGGACATTTGATATGTCTTTTGAGCCCTCACTTATAACGGGAGCAAAAACAAACACATGGGCTGAAAAATCGTATGTTCTTGTGGAGAGTTTGTCCTCCCACCCTTTCCCCAGACTCAAAAGCTAGTGTTCATGGCGCACATGTAGTTTCTGTAATTGCTGAAATGTAAAACTCGTCTGAGTCTGATGTGAAATTATAACTTATACAAACAGTTAAGTCAGGTTAACAAAAACAGCTTGCACTAACTTTTTTTCTTTCTAAAGATTTTTTGGTCCAAAAACAGCAATGTTTTCAGTTTACAATTTTCATCTCTTGATCACACACTTAGAACCTCAAGTGAAACTTTGAAACACCATAACAAATAAATGTAATAGTACTAAATGACATATTATATAAATAGTGAAGTATAGAGGTACAACCTTTACTGGCCTCCTTCTTGAGTATGGAAGCAAACTAGCATGACCCGCTGCACCCAAAGCACACAGTGCAACTACCTGACGGCGTTCATTTCCTGAGCTGCTTATGCACCTAATTAGCTGATCATGTCATCCTGGATGTGTGAATTTGCGTGAACTTCTCGGCTGCAGAAGTAGTAGTGTGCCACCTCAAACCTGGGGGGCCGTGTGCTTGTTTATATGGAGTAAACAGTGTGGTCACTGTGGATGAGGCAGGAGGGGCTCTACTACTCAGGGCTGGTCCTTCATCAAACAGCCGTTTTCAGTACTGTTCACAGACCAAAATGAAACCAATTCAATCACAAACGTAACCAAAACAAAACAGAAATCTGAAAAAACAATCTTAAGAATGTAACTGGTATAAATTATATGGTTTACAAGTGCGAAAGTAATAAATAGATAATCTATATTTTAATGATTAAATGCTAGCATTAACAACTAGACACCTATGCGCATAGAATAATAAGTGTTAAAAATACTGAGTGCATATTATTCTTCAGTGATGTAGAGAAGCTACCACCCACAGTAGCACACAAGAGATTTGAGGAACCAGACTAACAGTTTAGTACTTGATTGTATGAGTGTCAGATTTGCTTGGCTGCACTAGAATCACACATTTTGAGCTGTGTACACTCTCCCTCCACCCTCTCCTAGAATCATTTCACATGTCTAGCAGGCTTACCTGTGGCCACAGAGGAACAATAACAAGGACTGAATACAGCGTCTGCCAGAGTGCAGGGATCCTGTCACTGCATGCACTTTAATGAGCTCTTAATTACCCTGTCTGTCTGGGGCACAAGCAGAGACCTTGCAACACTAGCACAAAACAGTCTGCTGCAGTCTGTGTGTGTGCACATTTATAACCAGGCCAGTGTTGCAAGGCTGTCTGGAGATGCGTTCTGTTGACAACAAAAACCAGACAGTATTTCATATTTTTCCTAAGACCACAAAATTAAGCAAGGCCTTACAGGACATGACACAGTATTTTCTTATTTTGTTGTCATCAAAGGAAAATACCGTAAGGCATACTATGCATACTATATGTAACTTCAGTACATTCATATGCAGTATTTAGTTACAATTACAATACAACTATTGCTGGGCAATCCTCAAACAAATAGGGGCCACCATGGCCAGGATTAAAGTGTCTTCTAAATACAACACTGTCTAGAAGAGCTGCCAAAAGCAGACTTGTGTGCTGTTGATATGTAAACACCTTCTGTGTCTCTGTGTAGGATTTATTACAGCAAGTCTATTTTTGTTTGAGCTTCCTCCCTAATGCTGTAATGTTGTTATGTGTCATTTCTAACCATCGTTCAGTCCGAACTCAGATACGTAAAAAGATGTTGTCTGAGTTATTTAATTATTTCACTTGCCCTTCAGAATACTGTCATAATGATAATGGTTTGTGGTTTTTTCAACCCTACCTCTTCTCATTCTCTTTTATTTCTTTATAGACAGAAAGCCTCTTACTGGCTGTTGTAACATGAAGACTCAAGGCTTCAAAAGTAACCACCAATCTTAATGTGTTTTGTCTGTTAATTCTGTATACTCTGGATGTGTGCGTGTGTGTGCGTATTGCTCCATTGCAGACTTTGAAGCCTGTCAAGTCTATGACATTCTAATTCCTGTCCTAATCCTATGTGCGGCAGACGTGAGGAGTGCAAAAACACTGCGCTTCATCTTTGTCTGGAGTCTGGACCCAATCTGTGCACTGCTCCAGCCCTTTGTGTTCCCTCTGACATTGAAAGCAGAGACACAAAAACAATTTCTGCCAAATGTAGATGGTAACGCTTTTCTCTTTTGTTTTTAATACACTCTATTGCAGACTAGTGGTATTTTAAAAATCAACAATCAGAAAGGACATGGAGGAGCTGAATAAAACCCAGTGTTCTGTGCAGTCAGCTGTTAGATATGGTCAAAATAATGACTCAGCTCAAACACAAGGCCAAACACTGGTGTGTATCAGCTATAGAGTGCCACCCACATTCAGCCAGAGTCCCAAACAAGCCCTTCTGTACACAGCGACATGCTGATACAAAGGTGATGAGATTCATTAACTCGCATGAGAACCAGGGAGTGGGCGGGAAAGAAGGGCACTGTGTGTTTAGTCTGCATGCTTCCAGACATGGCATCCTGTTAAAGAGGCTCTGACATATGACAGAGAGAGAACGCTCACTCCAGCCCTCACCCACACAGCTGTCCACAGCTCCCATACACACAGCCCTGAGTCTAACCCCCACACATTTGATCGCTCTGACAGTGACGTGACTGCCAAGGTAACAGGTGGCTGCTACATTCCTGATGCCGTAGTAGTGCAGCGTTCAGGACAGCTTTGGAACATAGGCCAACCTGGTTTGGCACTGCCTGTATGCACCTGGCCATACTGCTGACCTGCTGCACTTTTGAGGGCACCAGACAGACTCTTAACAGAATAATTTAATTTAAAAAAAACTGCCTTTAGTATTGTTGTGGGTGAATTGTGCTCATTGGTAGTGATGTCTGGTGGAGATGACTCTCACCTTGTGGAGTGCTGAGGTGGCTTTGATGAATGGAGCGATTATTGTTCACTGAGCCTATTCTCATAGTCCGCTGGTAGCGCTCAATCTCAGACAGTCTGTCAGAGAATTGCATCTTCTGAGGGTCATCAATTTTCACTCGGTGTCCTGAAAAGACAGAAAATGCATTACTTGTCACCACAAGCGATGCAAAATTGCACTTTTATTTTCTAAAAAAATGTATTAATTAGTATTAATAACAATCATTTATTTTTAAACTTAAACTTATTGTAAATTAAGCAAAAATAATTATATAATAATAATTATTATATAATTATAGTTATTTCCTGGCTATGACAATTTACACACCCTCATAGACACCAACACTCCCACGCAAAATGACATAAGTAGGAGGTTGGCTTTCAGTCCCAGCGTCCAAACACAAAATATTATTAGAATGTTATGAGACCTTGAAATACATTAGCCAGACACTAACTGTTATTTGAGCTGCACCTGTTGCTCTGTTACAGCTTAACAGCATAACTTAGCACAAAATCTGTCGGCTTCATGTCTAAATGTATACAAATTATACTGTACTAGTGGTAAATACGGAATAATTAACTAAGGACAACTGCATCATGGTCAAGTCTATGTAACTAGTGATCTTTATGCGTTGTCCCATTCATGGAGGATACGTATGTAGTCATTACACATGTACGCATACACATGCATGCACTCAAACACACCTTAAATGTCAGACAAGTCCGGATGAGGGCTATGCCTCTAATGGGAAGAAGAGATTTTAATGTAACTATCAATGCACCAAAACTGTGTGCAATCCAGCATGTATACATTCTGTGGTTTTCTCCCTGGCATCTCTGTAGAGTAGCCTAATGTGAAGTAATGGCTGTATTTGAATATTTTATCACTATATAAAGGGGGCAAGCCAGACGGACCAATATGGATTTTGCCCGTCCTTTCTCCTTACTGACCCATGGGCAATATATCTTCCCTCTGAGGCTGACCCATGGGTAAAGTTTCCTCTCGTTTACCGCTCTGTCCATTTGTTTGTGCCCACCACCTCCCTTACATCCTCTTTGTGAACTGTATAGAAACATTCAGCTACTAACCGCTCACCACATAGTGGTCGGTGGGACTCAAAAAAGTGCAGAATGATGCCGTATACTTAAAATATCCTACTTAACACAAAAGGAGAGATGCTAAGTTGTCAGGCTGAGAAAAATTGTACTTTCATGAAACTGATGTCAATGCAACTCTCTCTGTAAGTATATGACAGCTATTGTTCACTCTGCAGCAAAATGGAGTATTGTGTAGAGTATTATAGTTAAATGTTTTTTGACCTTCCTTTTAAACAAGATGGAATGAAGGCCAAAGCTGTTCCTCAAATGGACTCTGTGCACCTTTGGTACAGGCTCCATTGGCCACAGTGTATCTACTGTATGCCCCAGTCTAAAGCAGAGGCGGCCAGGGGAAGCAACCATCCAAATATAGCCCCTTCATGTACCCGTGTGTAGTTATTAAGAGATTTACACCACCTCAAACATCTGAGGTCAAGGAAATGATACATCCCGCTACACAGCAAAAAATGATAATTGGACAGTTTTCCTGTGGCCATTGGTGGTCTACAATTAACCTGAATGAAAGTGATCATTGAGCTGGCCACAAACACACACTTGAGTCTAGTTTTAATCCTAGCTCCAGCTCAAGTCTGGTTTTCTGTTCTAAGGTTTTGGGGCAAGTAGAGGCTTCACAAGAATGAAGCTCATTACCCAAAACCTGTTGTACTTTACTTGTAAGTGTCTCTCTTGCTTTTATTTTTATTCAATGAAATAGAATTTTAAAATATGTTTTTTACCAAATCAAGGCTAATATGTGGTGAAACCTTCTAGAGACTAGAGCCATTCATTCCTTTCTGACATTTTGATTTAATAATGCTATTGTCCTAGTTATACTTGTAAAAGGTCTTGCATGTGTTTTAAATGCTGTATAGTCCAGCTAACAATAACCATGATCAAAATAGTTATTTTAATAGCCAACTAAACACAATTATTCTGATGAATCGGCTTATCCTGTAATGTTGAATATTGTGTTAATATTGTTTTTGGCCATTTGACCCCACACCCGCCACAGTGTTTCAGGTTTGACCACCAGCGTTTGACTTGTACTGTAAGGATCAGGGGCCAGCAGGGTGCTGGCACTCAACACTAGCCCTCATTTCAGAGGGGTTTCTGTGGTCAGATGAATTTTTAATGGGTGAGGGTGCACTTAGGAGAGAATGCTCTGTTTTTCTCTCTATGATATCATAACCACAAGATAGAGTTGGGAGATGGGGCCAATGTGCACATGAGTCCTAAACACTTGCGCTCATGTGTAGAGCCAAAATGGATGCTAACGGTTGTTGATTTACAAGCTCCCTTCTAGAGCAGTGGTCGCATCATTTCAAAGCATTAGGGCACTCTACGAAAAATACATAAAATGCTTAAAATGTCTTGAATTAACAATGCACTCTGATGCTCTTGTTTGGAAAAAAATATATAGATATATTACATTACTATTTTATTATACTACTATTTTATTACAATGTTTTCTCTTGTTGGCTTCATAATGATTGGTATAATTGTAAGTGATTGTGAAAGTGTGAAATTGTAAAGCTGCCAAGGTCATGAGTAGCCTCCCCTCCAGGCCTCCACAAAGCCCATATCAGCTCCAGCCAGAGTCTTTGTTTGTACAGTGAGGTGACAGCCAGGCCTTAAACATTGACAGCTGAATGAGCATAGCCTGTCTCTTTCCTGGTTTTGGCTTAGTTTCTCTCAGCCTGCCTGCTTCAGTGTCTATGAAAGAAAGAAACATATGTTCACGTCCAAAGGGAGACACATTAAACACAAGCTCTTTTTAGTAAAGGGCTTGGACGCTTTTTCAGGAGCAAACTGAAACTCTATCTGGATGGCAAAGGGTAATACGTGCTTTGGCCCTAACCCAAGTCTGCACAGAATATATTTGAAGTGTAAATATTTGTATTCAATGTATAAATGGACTCGATAGGTCCCTGATAACAAACCTGAATTGATTTGAAGTACATGCATTGCATTGAAAACTATGTCAGGACTGTAGAGTCTTGTGTGGTTTAGAGCTGAAATGAAAAATTCCTATAGTGACTTTAAAGCAATATGCTTCAAAAATGTATTTACTTATTTTCTTAACTTTTTTTTTCTAAAACTATAATGCAGTTGACAGTTGGACACATTCTACTGAAGGGCTGACTTGCAACAAGAAAACTTCCTTTGCTCTCAACCGACAAAGCGGACGTTTCAACATCTGTTGAGCTAAATCTACACCTGTCTTCCACTTCCTGCTCTTGAGCAGACCTCAAGCTTTCTGTCTCTCAATTCTGTGTATGACGTTCTTTCCTAAAGTTTTCATTTATATTTAAAAGACACTAACGCACACATATTTTGTTAGATTTGGTTGTATCACAAGTAGTGCAATGCAGTATCAATCACAGTGTGACAGGATACAAAACAGGAGCCATTCAGAGTTCTTCTTTTGAGGCTGACCCACAAGGATGTGG
Source organism: Scartelaos histophorus (assembly GCA_000787155.1). Classification (NCBI taxonomy): domain Eukaryota; kingdom Metazoa; phylum Chordata; class Actinopteri; order Gobiiformes; family Gobiidae; genus Scartelaos; species Scartelaos histophorus. Next base: position 20,278 of record KN514079.1, read on the forward strand.
CTTTTACCCTTGGCTGAAGATTGTGGCTGCCATGTCTGGGTCTAAATTACTCTATGCTACCGCAAACTAACCTTGCACCACTTTACATTTGGAATTATATTACTTATAACTTTTATCTTTTGTTTATTGTGGGACTGAAAATTATAATGCCTCCTGTTTAGGAGGCATACTTTGTTGTTTTTGGGCGAGGTCTACAAATATGACGTTCTGTTGTGGCTTGTCTGTTGAAGGACTGTCAGTGCCAGGAGCTTCACAGGCAGATGCACCGGTCTCTCTGGGGACATGAGGCAGTGTGAAAGTCCCCCTAGAAGGCCTAAAAACAAACCGGTCACAGCGGAAATTGCTACATGCAACAGTTTGAGCAGCCTTCCTTTTCTGATAAGGACATAAAGAGGAGCATGAGATGTGTATTTGACACAGCAGCAGTCACACAAGGGTACTTCTTGTATGGAAGGCAGGCTGAGGCATGTTGTTTTTTAAAGGGGTGCCAAATAAGGCCCAAAACACCCATATTCTTTAACAACAGGAGGCCCGCAGCAGATTGATAGCAATCGTCTGTCTTTGTCCTTCTCCTCATTTGCTTTTATGTGTGTGTAACTGTCTACTCTTTTGAACTGAAGGTGTATTATGGGTAACTGCACTGTTTTAAACCACCATGGCTCCATGCAGTTAAGTAGATATCTCAGTGCTTTGGTTTTGTGTAACACAGAGTAACACATAGCATCTTATGGCATTTAATTTAAAGCCATAAACTAGAGATTTGTATACTGTATATTGTAACGAATATGACAGTGAGTTTTGTATAGGTGCTTTTTTTCTGTGGAAATTATCCACTATTTGATGTTAAGTACTAATCAGAAAGCAGGTGCCGTATAGGTTTGTGGGAAAGGAAACACTGCTACCGTCACATAGAAACAAGAAATCTGTCAAACAACATTGCTTCACACCTCAGTGTGTGCTTAGGCACTATAATGTCCAACAACAAGTGGCTGTGCATAACACACCCTTGTATGACAATAATAATTTCATATGCTTTTTGTAAAATGTGTGACATATGTGAATGTTTCACTGGGCTACTAACATGCTGTCAGTACTAAGGTACTGACAGCTACCCTGAAGAGGCAGGGTGTACTTGGAATATTTTTAAAGAGCTCATTTCTGTTTAACTCTGAGGATTATAACTTTCCTCTGCACCTATTATTTTCTTGCTGTTTCTGACCATTTATGACTGAATAAATAAATGTCCCAAACCACAGGGTGGAACAGTTCATCATTTCCAGTAACCAGCAGGTGCCTTCTTTCTACTAACAGCCTCCCACACTATCCTCAGAGCCAGCACCTCAACATAGAAATGTGTTTATTGTCCTAAAGGAAATAGTCTTCCGCTCAGGGAACATTTCTAAATAGATTTCAGAACTTTTATTCAATTGCAGCTGAAAGGTTGTAATGGTTGAATCCTGTATGGGTCAGTGTAAATATGAGCGACATACAGAGTGGGCATTTTTCTCCCCCTCTCAGGCAGGTAAACAGGAACCACACTTGGCCTGTAAGTTTGGAGAGTAGTGGCCAGTAAAAAGACAGACAGAAAGAGGAGAGGAAAGCAACGTGTTGCAACACAGCACTTCAGTAATTCAATGTAGCTTTTTTCTTTTCTTTTTTTCTTACTGAGTTTCTTGTCTGCAAACCCCATGTGTAGACATGGTGTAATTTCACAGTTCTGTGGGATTGAACAGTTTGGATACACCTTGATACGGCAAGCACCAGCGTGTATACAACACAGGGGCTAAATTTGCACCAGTGATGTGAATAATCAGTGCTTCACTCTCTGGAATAATGTTCAAAAGCATAATGAGGATTACCAACAAAAGGAGATAGACTGAATGCTGCTGACAGACAGATAGACTACATATCTGCCACAATACAGTCTTTATGTTGCTTTCCTCCAGATCTGCCTTGATTTGCTTAATTTTTCGGTAGTGTAGCTTTAGCCTAAAGTCAAGCTTTGTTGTGGTACATCATTTTCTGAAAACACTCCAAACCTATTCCGCATTACTGGTGCATTCCTGGGCATTTATCAGTTGACCAATATTTGCTTTAAATCTAATCACTGGGGCCCAGTATGACGTGTCTGAAGTGACCCCAGGCACAAGCAGCGCCACAGTCTGCAAGTTACTCTGTTATGTCAGTTATAAAATCATAAAAATCACCCTTTATCAGGCACAATCTGTCTGAGAATGGTTTTGAGGCAAGCTATATCTTGCAACCAAATCATGAATTATATGGTCATGTGTTGGTTTGTTGGGACTAGCCACTAGAATTGCATTTGTAAGCCTGGAATACTGTGTATATTGTTTATAGTGAGACACGCAGACAGGAAAGCACCCAGCATAAGACATGGTTTTCCCCACCCCTGGCACTTCTACACCTGTAGGACTTTCTTTCAAAGACACCCAGCTCCTTTTTCAGACATCAAAGTTACCTTTGAGAGAGCCATTCACGCTGAGGGTAAACCTTTCATGTGATTTGTAGATCATGGGCGTGGCTCATGGAGCCAACTTAAAAAGATGGATGCACCTGGCAGGTGCATGAGCACACGCAAATCTGTATGCAGCAACATCATGCTCTTTTTGTTTTGAGAGACGGCAATATCACAAGGAAAATAAAACAGCAAATGTCATTGTTTGTCTATTTGCATACTTTGTACAGTCTGTGTGTCAAATGCAAATAGAATCAACCCGCCGCCATCTCCCACTGTATCTCTGCCACAGAGACTCCCTGCACTGGCCATTCTCCTCCTGAGCCTCATGAACACACCTGGATGAATAAATAGAAGCAACAAAACACTACAGCACTGGTCTCATTTCAGAGGTGCTTGAGTCACATGGCTTTTAGCTTAAATGGAAAGATAGATTTCTCAAAATATGCAAGTTTTTTATTCTTATTCGTACTGTATGATGAAATGTTAAGTAAATTATACTAATTATGTGTAGTATGATACATAATGAGGAATGGCCAGTAATTCTAGGAGGGCTTATGTATTGTACAAAAATATTTTCCGCATTTAACCTACAAAAGCAACAGTGAGCTGTCTGTTTTACATCCACTTGAATAAGATCAAGTTCAAATGTGTGCCCCCATACGTATTCATATGAGTTTCTGCCTTTAACTCACTCGGATGCATTTTGCAAAGCTATGAGTGCTTTGGTATATTGCTGCAGGCGGGATCTGTGGAAGTCCTGTCCATCAGGTTCTGCTGACTGAATCAGTAAACATTAATAAATCTCCTCCCCTTCAGTGCTAGTTCTCGCCACTGCACGACTTGCAGCCATGCAAATGCTCGTCCTACACAAAACAGCCAGTAAATTTAGTGAGTGTTTGCCACCATGTGCATGGGTGAGTGCACAGTGACACAGTCACAGTCAAGCTTTAACCTGGCTATAATAAGAAAAATATTAAAAGGGACTAATGTCTCTACGATGCATAAAAACTACCACTGATCCAAAACAATACATCAAGTGTTGTTATATGATCTACACATTCATTTATTTTGTTTTGTTAATTTTTGGGATATGCTTATGTTAAATTAACTATTAGGGTTTTTGTTGACTTGAGACAACTATAGACTTGAGTTGTGCCTCAATTAACTTAATCAACAAGGCACTGGTAAAAGTAAAAAAAATATATATAATGGTTGTAAAAACTACTGTAAGTACAGAAAAGGAAACAACATATTCATAAGTGAAACAACTGATTATACTGGCCATTCACTCCCCAAACTCCATTTTACTCATTTGCAGGCATTCTCATTCTATATAAATCTGTATAATCCTCAAGCAAAAATTAGCCGACTTATAAAAAAATAAAAAAGACACCATTGACTCTTTAATCGACCGCAGTGTCAAGTATGCTGGTGAATCACTTCACAGCTCCAGAGCTGAACGCACTTCTAAATTCTACATGGCCTATATTAAACAGTGTCACTTTATAAAAAGGCAGCTCCGGTGTAAAAGTAGAACGGCCAGTGTGACGCCCAACTTAAGTTGTTACATGTTGACAGAGAGGATACATTCTTTCAAACATAGACCCAAACAGAGCTGCAGAGTAAACTTAAATAGACTGTAATACTATAATACTGTATTGTGATTAGTGCTTTTACTGTTCCTCCATAAATCTGAAACAGTCTTGTTTCAGTCTGCTGCACTAGAGCCACTCTCGACTGTCATCTGTTTTGACTAGGCTGAATCCACTCTACACTGAAAATCATCAACAACATGAGTCTAAACCACAAATTTCTAGCAGCTGACACCTTAAACCTGTATCTTGAATCTCCTAACAAGATCGTTATGATATCTACAGCCTAAAGCTTGTATTTCTCACCCTGAGCTCACAAAACTGTGGACATACAACACCACCCTTGAACAACTGGCTCATTTGAGCAACCTACTTTTTCAGACACAAAACCACATGTATACAACTATAGCTGCAACTGATTGATTCTTCCCGTAATTTATGCACAACACCTGGCTGCCCAGTAGCACTATCCTTATTCTGCCTGTGTTAAATCAAGGAGCCACTTATGTGGTCAGCCAGGTAGCAGTCTCAGAAGCCCCGCAGAAGGCACTGGAGGTGCTGAGGGGTGAGGAGGCCCAGACACCTGCGGCTTGGAAGCTCACTCAGCAGCTCTTAGTGGTCTGCCCTAATATGCTTTACAGTTTCCTCTGACTGGCCCTATCCTTTACCATGCACACAGTCACACACACCCGCTGTGAGCTCTGTAGACACTGCCATGAGGCTTACCATAACCACTGTACAACTTAACCAATCCCTGATTCTGATTGCAACCTCAAAAGCCAAATCTCATGGAAACCACTCCTCATAGTATCCCACTTAATTAATGTAAGGACATAATTAAGAAACCATTTTTAATCATTTAGGTTACACACGATTGTACAGTTATCCTATTGCTATTCTAGTTTATATTTTATTTCATGCCTCAATAATAATAATAATAATAATA
>JACN01037379.1:0-15485 GCA_000787155.1 Scartelaos histophorus
GGAATAACATCTGCATGGAGAAAAGCACCTTCCACCGGTTACATAATGCACCTTTAAGCAAATGTGAATGGTGACAACTACTGCACCGACTATAATTAGTGAGTTGTGGTCGCTAAAGTTGAAGTCCTTCACTAAACCTTGTACCCTTAACGTCCGAGGTTTGAGTCCAGGATCTCGGCCCTCCAGGTTTCCTCGGTTTTATTGTTGGCTTGTGAACACTAACAAGAACCCAGCAAAATGAATTAAAAAGTATTGGTATTGACACAGCCTCATATCAAACCAGCAGCAGAGCCCAATCCATCGCGCCGAACAGCAGCCAACAACAACAAACAACCCCGAACTCGCTCGCACATCAGAGCCGGGCTGTTTCCACGGTAACAGCAGCAGGTGACAGCGGCTTTAATTGTTATCCCATCAACAGCCTCGCGTCATATTATTCACAGCACAATTGAATTTGTTTAACAGTGAGTGATGCACCTGACAAAATAAACTCAATCCAGAGGCGTGTGTGCAGAGGTCAGCGCACAAACCTCCTGCGCCCACCGGGAGCAGCACCGAGCCACAGCTGAAGTGCTTCGCAGAGGAAATACGGCTGTTAAGTCATTAGGCAGCTCATTAACAGTAGTTTAATTGGTGTCTAATTGATCACGGATGTTTGATAAAGGCGTGAACCTCGGGGGTGTGAGGCGGCACTGGTAGACTCCAGTGGGACTGACATGTCTAGAAATAAACTGTTCAGTGTCAGTGCTGTTTCTTGCGATAGGCCCACCTGCGCTTGGGTTCTGTTACATTTATTATTTTTATCTTATTAGTGTGGATTTTTTGGGCTTTGAGCATGTAAAAAACATAGTGAAAATATCATATTTTGGGGGAGACATTGGTTGCATTTGTATTTGATTGGAAATTGATACAATTTTTGTATTTGATGTTGGATTTATAGGTCCTATATTACATAATAGACTCTTTTTGGTATCTTATAATGCTGTTACCTCACCAAAATCATATATAGAGTTGTGTTTCATTCTCACATGTTTGAATAATCTTTTATTATTAGTCTGTCTACACCTCCAAACCTAAAAATGCTCTGTTCTCCCTTGTGATGTCATGTAGTAGTTTTCATATTAACAGCTACATTTTACGCTGTGGAGTTCAAAAGCAAAGAAGTGTTGTCGTATGTTTCCTATTATGGGCTGTGGTAAACTGGAAATAACTATTATGGTTTCAACGTGACCAACATATGCCCGTATCCTATCCATAGACTGTATATAAATGGAGCTAACCCACTAGCCACCACGTTCCAAATAGGAAGTGTGCATGGGGCTCCATTGACTTTACATTGAGAAATTGCCACTGCTCTCTGTAACTATACTGCAATGAGACTTATCTCTTGTGTTAATGTTAATATTAATGTTAATATTAATCCGATCTACATGATCCTAATGTTTTTATTGAGCTTTGTTGTCCTAAATTCCTATTCCTAATATCAAACTCAGCTCCAAATCACTCCTATAACTAGCTAGCCTCATGAGCTTCATTTGACTGGAGCCAACCACTATGGTTGTGACGTCACACTCCCTTAGTCTACTTCTTTATACAGTCTACGCTCCTTTGTCCTTTTCCTGCAAATAAATATGGATTCTAAACCAGAGCTGTAATATCAGCAAGGAAAACTCTGAAAAGTAAATCCTGCTCTATAATATTCTTTAGTTATTTTAAGTGTGTGTATAACTTTTTATATCAGTAGTGAATGATATAGAAATGCTTTGACCTGCGTGTCTTTTGTGGCAACATCTTCTTCTAACATGCCTTCTCTTTTTCCAAACACAGAAGATGAAAGAGAAACACAGGAGCGGGAACCTTGGTGCACTTTTCAAATTAGTTTCATTGAGTTAAAAGGACTTTTCCTTGTAGCACATAAAAGCGCCTCCAAATGTGTGATCCATATGTTCAAAGAGGACAACTCCATGTAACTTTTAATCAATTACCCCTTAGTGAATGTAATACAAGAAACAAGTGCTTTTTCTAGATGTACTTTAAACTTGCTTTTGCTTGTCATTTTGCATAGAGAACTTACCTGTAAATTATTCATGAGCAGCAGCACATACTATTACACTGGTTAAAAAGTAATGAGGCATCGCTATAATATAACATTGTGCAGCTTTATTTTACAAAGCATTTGTCACACACATGTCTAGTTGCTGGCCCCTTGTTAATAAGAATGAATGTCGATTTTGTTGCTGCAGCCAAACAAACTTCATGAAGCCAAACAAAATCTGCCCAAAAAAAAACAAAAGCAAAAATGAATATTCAGTTTATAAGTACTGTACCTGATTTTTACTGTGTTAAAAAAGAACTACTTTGTTCATTATACTGTATGCAGGTGTTTACAGCAGTCCAAATGTATTCCTCACTTTTCTAACATATTTATCCTAATTATTCACTGTAGTTACTTAGTTAGTTTATAAGCTTTTCCACAATTTTCAGACACCAAAGTGGACTTCAAAGCCTTCATGGTAAAGCTAAAAGCAACTTGATTTTCTTACCATAAAAGTTAAATTTTGAAAAGAAAAAAAAAAAAAAAAAATACGATACATGGCTCACGATACGATATTATGGAGATACATGTCGTCACCTTCCTAAAATAATCGCCTAAGTCACTTTTTGCCTAAGTTTACTTTGCAATAATTTATGCCAAAATCAATTTTGGGGGGGGATTTTTGTGTTTCCTGAAAAACCTGAAAAAATGACTTATGCGATTATTTTAGGAAGGTGTCGATATATTTACTTAGTGGTTTTATTTTGACTGAAATTGAAATTTTGCTCAAGTACATGGAAAAAAAAAATAAAATCAGGGGCAACTTAAATTATATTACTTTTTAATGACACCAATGTGATTTTGCTCACACTCTTACTGCTTTGACACATTGTACCTACTGTATTAAGTATGTAACACTGTGTAATAACATGTGCTTATTATGTAATTATAGTGGTAGGTTTAGGTTATAGGGATGTAGGTTTTGGGTTACAGGTTGTTCTGAAGCATGTTAAGACATATTGTATATAATGATGTGAGTAAAATGTACATGTGTAAAGTAATTCCAGACTTTCCAGAAATTCAACTGCAATTTTACCGAACTGTTCTTCCCCACCTAAGGCCCATAGCTGTTAGGATATCATCTATAACCTTTCATGCTGTAGTTTCAATCAGACGGTGTGTATAACAGGTGTTTTAAGCTGGATTCCTCCACATCTCCTCTATATCTCATAGTTGATCCTTGGTTGGGCTATGGGCTGTCACTGGGAGCGTTTCATGTCTGAGCTGGGGAGAGATCAGTGGAAATCCCACAGGAGCCTCAGGTCTTTGATAATCGACAGGGTTTATACAGTGTCGCTTTGTAACCACAGCGACCGTTCACGGGCCGCTACGCTGTGTCGCGGTCCTCCTCCGTTTGTTCCCAGGATTGAACGCTCTGTTTCCTGTTTGAGTCTTGGTGAGAAACGTGTCTTCTGGTGACAGGGAGGAGACATGCTGCTGCTGAGATGGGTTTTCTTAAAGTTAGTAGATATAGTGCTCCAGAATAACATAATAGAGTGATTCTGGTAGGATATTTAGAGGAAACTTTATTTTTGTTAGAAATAATGACTGTAAACCTACTATAATGACTCTACTACTTAACTATCTGAATATGTTAACATAATAATAACCAGTTCTCTGTCATTAGTCGCCTTTACTCATCGCTCTACACATCTATAGCACCCTCAAACAGCCTATATCAAGGACCCATTGACATTCACATAATACACCAGTGTATGCAGATACTGGAGGCAAGAGCAGGTAGAATGGCCAAAGTACACCATGGCAGTGTATGCATAGCCTTGTGTATTTAACAAGACAATAATGCACACAATATAAGCAAAAACTGAATAAGGAAGCGCAAATCAACCCATGTTACAAAGTACAGACTGAATTATGATGTATTAACTGCAAGTAATAGTCCGTATTTTAATTTTAATAGTGCTGTTGCCATAGTAATAGAAGAAGTACTAATAGGGTCGATCTACTAATAAGTGTGTAACAGTAATACGTTTTTCTTATGGTAAACGCACTCAGAGACACAGTGTTTTGAAGATGCACAGTCAGTTGAATGTTTGCCAGTGCCACTTGAGTGTTTGGGAGCTGAGGCCTTGGCCCATTAGTCTGTCCTATTTATTTGGACACAAAGCCCTGTTACGATAAATGAGGAACCAACAAAATGAGTGTTTAAAGGACAAAGTCTTCGCAGTGAGATGAGGTCAGTGACCAGAGCAGTGTTCCTCTTGTTTGTGTAGCATTATGCAACAAGGACAAAACAAATATCTTAACACAATCATTTTTAAGCAAATAATCTGTAGTTTTTGTACAGCAAAGCAAGTATTCTGCAGCAAAATATGAATCTGAGAAATTGTTGTCTACATTTGCTTTTTTATGAGTCAATACTTCCCCTTAAATGTATAATATAAACTTTGGGTATATCCGGTGATGTTTCTGTACAATGGTGTTGCTATTTTGTCTATCTGAAAATGAAAGCTGCCCTATGTAACTTTTCTGTTAGAGGGTCTGTCACCTGATTGTCTCCATGGAGATCCCATTGCTTCGCATGATAGGCAATGTATGGTTTTATACCTATTTTGTAATTATTAAGTTACAATTTATTGCTCAAAACATGCATTCTTCCACAGATCTGACCTGAAACCTGCTCGTCTCCGTGAAGATAAAAATATTTACTCCAGGCAAAGCATCTCCATGGAGACAAATAGATAGCAGACTCTCCAATAGCAAGGTTACATAGGTTATATATATATTATGAGGAGTACAAATACCTTTAAAATGCACTTACACTAAAATGCGTAAAATGATTAAACCTCTAATTGAAAACTACGGGCAGACTGAGATAATCATGTTATGGTTGACCGGAGTATTTTAAACTTTCTGCTCTCACAATTTCCATGTTGTGTTGAAACAGCTTTATTTAACCGTGTTTAAGCATATGGTTTATACATGTGATCATATCTTATATATAAGTGTAATCATAGATTTAATGAAAGTGTGAATTATCCCCCAATCTCGGAAGCATCACCACCTTGAATCTGCATGTACAGTTTTCTTTTTTTATCCCTGAAATACATAATTCAGGAGCTGTGCATCTAATGAAGTATTGAAGTCACAGATGGCGCTCTTGACCTCAGCGAGTCTCCATGTTGTAGGTGCAGCTTCAACAACTGACACGTGTCTCCGGTCGCATGTGAACGTACAGCTCGGGGTTTGTCTGGCTCCATCTGTGCAGGAAAGAATAGCTCTTCACAGACATACCATAGACACACTACATGATTTTAGTGGGTTGTCAGCCATTGTGATAATTATAATAGATCTGTATGGAAATTATAAGTATATAGGGCTGAGTAACTGTCAAATTATAGAGAATGTTGCTTTTAAGATATGCCAAATTTGGTAATATGTTATAATAACTACACCTCGTTAGCCTTAACTAAGAATGGATATTATAAATACATTTGAATATTAGGAATAGTAGTTTATTTATAATACAATAGCTTTGTTTTGCCAAAATATATAGATATAGATATAGATATAGATATAGATATAGATATAGATATAGATATAGATATAGATATAGATATAGATATAGATATAGATATAGATATAGATATAGATATAGATATAGATATAGATATAGATATAGATATAGATATAGATATAGATATAGATATAGATATAGATATAGATATAGATATAGATATAGATATAGATATAGATATAGATATAGATATAGATATAGATATAGATATAGATATAGATATAGATATAGATATAGATATAGATATAGATATAGATATAGATATAGATATAGATATAGATATAGATATAGATATAGATATAGATATAGATATAGATATAGATATAATATAGATATGTATAGTTATAGATATAGGTATAGGTATAGATATAGATATAGATATAGATATAGATATAGATATAGATATAGATATAGATATAGATATAGATAAATACCTGCTCGATACATTGTTGATCATAAAGGAAATTCACAAATCGGATTACTGTTATCGGGATACAAATAAAGGTTTCAAGGTTTTAATTTTCTATTGTTCATTAATTTCCCAAGTATTTCTCATAGATCCTGTATGGCTTCCTAAGTCTTTGAAAATAGGTTTGTACATTTTCAAGTGGGCCCCGTTTTATTTTCCATTAATGAACATATGTTTTTCAAATGATTCACTCTCCGGAGAAGCTGTTGCATTACCTCCCATGTGTGTCAAATTGTGCCGCGATCCATTGACATTTTCCACTTCCGGCCTCATTTGTGGCTTCATAAAATGACAAATGGGACAAACAGTACAATAACACAAACAACATGCGGTAGAGAGGGAGACCCAGCTCACAGTGAAAGAGTGGAGAGCTGATTGATTGAATGGGAGAGATATAAAGAGCCCGTGAAGTGGACCACACAGTGCACACTCTGAGCTCAGAGCACTTTTCTCCTGGTCATTTTGCCTGTAGTCGTCCAAAAGGGCTACATAGCTGTTTATTTCAAAAAAAGGCCATGTACTATGTTTCATGCACTGCTTAGATGTAGCATTAGACAATTTACCACTGAAGTGAAAAGTATTTGTTACATAAGCAACAAAACTAGGGCGAGGATATGGGTCTGAACCATGACCACTGAAAGGATATGGGAGCTAATAATGTTATGAAAAATGTCCGTAGTGATAGTGAAGTATAGTGAAGTATATATAGTAAAGTATAGTAGTATAGTAAAACCACTATTTAGAAAAAGTTCTAATTGAACAACATGCTTTATCGATATATCGACTATACAGAATATTTTTGTATGAACTGTACTGCACTGAGGGGTGTGAGGTGCTCAAACAATGATGGATATTCAGTAATATTATCATTATTGTGAGAAGAATCATCACAATCCTATTATTATTATTATTATTATTATTATTATTATTATTATTATTATTATTAGTAGTAGTAGTAGTAGTAGTAGTAGTAGTAGTAGTAGTAGTAGTAGTAGTAATAGTAGTAGTAGTAGTAGTAGTAGTAGGAGTAGTAGTATTAGCATTATTATTAGTATTATTAATTACAATTTTTGCTCCAAACAGCAGTGCTTTAATTTGTCTTTCATCACTTTTGTAAAATTAAACTTTTTCAACGATAAAATCTGAGTAAATTGAATGGCATACTTTTGGTAAGGTGCTCCAACAGCGACTGATTGAAACTGGAAAATACATGAACTTTTAACGCTAAAAAAATATCTCAATTGTGTCTATCTCGCTCTGTATCTGAAATCTGGGCAGCCCGGTTCACATTATTATACTTGAGGTCTAAAGCTCTTTTCTTACATTTATTGCCATCAATCAGCCTTCGATTTGCCTCCCTGTCGCCTGAGCCACCTCTTTCTCATTTAAAGCCTGTTGTGGGTCTAACGGATCGATCGACTAAAACAAGCATAAACATAATGCTCAGGAGAATTACAGCAGGAAGAGATCTGTCCCTTCTCTGCTGCAACAAAGGCTGTTATAGTAAAAGGGAATGGTTTAAGTGGCACTTCTGATCCATATCACCTGATTTTAAGAGTTATAGATGTTAAGGCAAACTAAAGCGCACTTCTCTATAAGGATGCAGTGGAGTAGCTGCTGCCACTAAGCCAACACTTTCAACTGTAGTACACTAATGGTGCCACAGAGAAATATCAGTCCTGTAGTGGTGGGTCTTATAAAAAACAATTATGAACTAACGGCTAAAGGACACATGATATGCAGAACGAGCTTTTAAACGTGTTATAATTATATTCCCTTCTCATTTACCCAATTACCCAATTTACCCAAACCTGATTCATGCACATTTGAGAATTATTCTTGTGCAAGACAAGAATTTTTTCTTAACCTTGTTTTCTCCTTTCCCCACCTACTGCTCTTACTTAACATTCCTCTCAAACAATAATACGCTTATTTTAGTGGTGTCATGTAGGCTTTTTTTTTTAATCAAACATGTGTTGTTGAACAACCTGATAAGCTGCTTTATCAATACTGGTACATACATAATTAGACAGCACAGAATGCTTATGAATGACCATAAAGTGTGAACAGTGCAGTCTGCAACAGTAACAATGGAAAAGTACATGCACTTGTTTAGGAAAAAAAAAGAACCCTCTCTTTCTCTCCCTCTATCGGAACTCTCGACAGCCCGGTTCACATTATTATACTTGAGGAAGCCATTTTGGCACAAATGAATGAAAAATAAAAAATCAACTGTGCTGCCTAATCTATCCGTAATTGGCCATGATCTGGCAGCACTAGACTTTGGTGTGATGACGACATTTACGGTGATATAAAGAGACATGTGGAAACCAGTGTTTCAATTATAATAAAGTGATTTTAAATGTTCACAGTGTCCAAGATTACAGAGAAAAACATAATATGTGGCACTTAATAATAAGTAAATTGGACAATGCATTTCACTTCTGGATATGGCTTTTTTGTTGTATAAAATGCTTCAATACATTTCTGAAAAATCCAGATTGAGTAGAACATAAAACATAACAGAATTAAAGGGCCATTGGGCAGACCTCTCATTCACAGGCTGATTAACACAGTAGAGACTGGGGCATGATTTCCATGCAGTGAATGTGTATGAGGAGAGTGGAGCTGAGGTGAAATGACTTGTTTCATGTCTGTAGACCATGGCACTCTGCCTCAAGCTACTGTAAGAACTACTTCTATTTAAAAAAAACAAAACCCTGATTATGACTTTTTAGCTTTGCAGATTTGCACTGCCCCAGTCGTAGCCACTCAGAGCCTGTGCACCATTAGGCAACATCTCACTCCAAGCATGGACGATTCTTCCACTGCCTTAGACTCTCGCTCTCATTCTTTACGCTTCTGTCAGTTAAATCAGGTTTCATAAGTGTCATCCCCTGCCCCCGTTAGTGCACACTGGATTCTCTCTCCTTGTAGCCCCCCATGCACAAAGCCTCAAACTCCTTACTGTCCTCATCACGGGTGTGTTGTGATTGAATTATACCCCGTGGAGCCACTCTACAGGCTCCTGTGTACTCGCTGTGCTGCCACCAACAGACACAGTCATCTCTGCACTGCCCAGCCGTTATACTGCCCCCTCACTGGAAACCCCTCCTCCACTTTGCCCCCATTGGACCCCCCCTGCACTACCATGTCACCACGGATCACAGGCACAGGGGCACTGGGGCACAGGGTAGGCAAACACTCACTGGCCTCTTGGCAAGTTTCAAGAAGCAAGGAAACCCAAGTCGTTCTGGTATCAACAGTAAATAGTATCAGTACTTATATGACACAGAATTTACTTTTGTGAGCTTTAAGCCATGTTATCAACCTCAGAAATGTATCTAGAATTTTTGTTTTGTTTCATTCACACAATGTTTTCAAGCTAACATATATCTTTTACCTTTGGGCGCAGTGGAGATGGCAATTCCAGGGCTGAACTCATCCAAATTATTCTTGCAAAGGTCTAAGGAGTTTAAAACATGGTGACGCCCTTCAGTATTACCACATGACATCACAAAGTGGAAAAGAGTGTTGCAAGAGTGTGGAAAAGAAAAATGCAGGCTAAAAATGTAGGGCTTGTGTATTAAACATGTGTGAATGAAACACAACACAGATCCAGGTATGTTTGTGGTGATGAAACTATTTGCTGATTATAACATAGATCAGCAAATAGTTAAGTATAGATATAAGTACTATGCATTACTGTCTGGATGGTCTGCAGTTTTTTCTTACCCAGAAGGTAATTATTGGTGGGTGATAATTAATATTTAATTGTGGATGTTTCATTGTATTTTAATCCATGTCTGAATCTAATGTATTTATTCTAAGGTGTGTAAATGCAAAACTTATTTTTAGTAATGCGCAGCTTAAATATTCAATTTTAATGTATTCATAAGGCGGAGGCTTTAATATAATCCCTTTTGGGTTTTTTGCCTCTTCCTGCACATACTCTTTATCTAGTATGTCTTTTTTAATTGTTATGTTATATATGTGCTAAATAAATAAATAAAAAGGAGACTTACTACAACTCCAACTATGGATATCCAATTTTAGCATTAAAATGATCGTGAGAAGAAACATCACAATTTTATTATTATTTATAATTTTTGACTGGTCTAATCAACAGTAAAATTCTTATTGTAGTTTGTTTTCAGAAATCTTCCATAGGACCGCACGTGATCAGTTTTATTTTAAAGCACTTCTACAATCTTGCAACTATCTGTATAACTCAAACATACTGAAACATAAGAGTGAATGAATAAAGTAATGTCTAATGTTGGGCTCTACCTCTGCACGCCTGCTATGTAACTGTGTAATATTGTCGGTGATTTCTGAACAAGTGCGGCTGGAGTGCTGAAAATGAGTCTCCCACATCCTCAGGTGCAGTTTATAAATAGTCTTTTCGCTGACCGATACTTATGCGACATTCTGAGCCACAGCGTGAGCACCTTTCAATAATATATACTGTAAATGCAAACTAAGCACATTCACGTTTTCAATACGAGGAGATAAAAAGGAGAGTGGTTTGTCTCTGTGTATAAGACCCCACAAAACCATGTTAATTTGCAGATATTTGCAGGTAGATGTAGTGCACGACAGTACAATGGGGGAAGGGACCAGGAGGCTATCGTAACAAAAGAGGCATGTAGTCTTAATTAGCCACGACAGCCCCCACACAGAACATGGAGAAAATGGGCCGCTTGAAAATGCTAATAAAGTGTCAAAATAATTTGTATTAGGCTACTCGTAATTTTTGTATTCATTCATTAATGTAAAACCCTAGAGTGTAACTTTTTAGCCAATACATTCAGATAAAAGCATTGTTTTATTTTCATTGTGGTTTTTATTGCACTGACTAACTGTGAGCAGGCTTGCATCTCCACAAACTTATCTCTTATTGACCTGGAGGTGTTCTCCTCTGGCTTGTTTCCATTGAAAGTTGTTCATGTGACTATAATTTTCCATAGATTGGCATAAAACATCTTTATTTCCAAAGAGTTGTGCAGGTGATGTGCCGTCTCCTCGAGAGTTACACCTACAATGGTCACTGCTGCCTCCAATGAAAATCTGCACTTTATGTAATGAAATAACATGCAGTTGGAAGATCCTGCGGCCATAAAGAGTCTATAAATAAAGACGGGATATTTTCTCTTTTCTCTTTCCTCTTGTATAACTGGTGAAAGCTGCAGACTGTTAGCTGTTCCTTGCAGATATAACCACCGTGGCCTTGGATTTTCCTGCACTTTATCGGCTTGACCAGAGAGTCCTTGTCTGACTTACCTTTACTACAGCCGTCTCCACTTCTCCGGCTCAGAATAGTCACCGGTCCGTTTCCCCGGCAACCACCCCGATCCAACGCGAGCTGACAGACACTGAGCGAAACATAAAACAGTGATTCAAACAGAGCAGGTTTTTATTAAACATACAATATTCCCTATAATTTGCCATGATATAAAAGTTGATACTCTGAGATTCTTTTTTTTTCTGCAATGGCAATCATAGTTTCTTTTGCCAACTACGCTTTTCAAAAAAAAAACACATCATCTCCTGAGGATGTGTAAAAAATATTTTCTGTGTTTGAAATAATGTAAAAACAGAAATGACTTGGCTTACAAGAGGAGGAACAAAACACAGCGGGCCAGCCAGCACTAAGAGAGTTGTCTAATTAATGTGTAGCTCAGCGATGTCCAGGGAGATTCTAAGTCTGCTCCTCTAGGGATGGCGGACCTGTTATTTTAAGCAACAGTTTATGTGAGAAGAGGGAAAGGAGCTCATACTGTAACAATAAGCTCTGTATAAATCTCTTCAGAGAAAAAGTGGAAAGTGAACGCCTCATTTTACTCTTGCAATAACAAAACTTAAAAAAGACATATTATGCTTTTGTCTACTATACGACTGTAATCTATGACAACAAAGGATCATTATTTTATGTTTTAGGAAAATGAAATAGCACTGATTTCCACCTGCCCCTTTACAGATAGATCACCATAAACTTCATCACAACGAAGCACTGCCGGACCATGCTCCCAAAAAAGGCTTCACAAAGCTGCTGCATCCTACACGTATCACTGATTAAGAAAAAAATGTGTAGGTAAAGTAACTACAGAGCAGTGGTTGCGTTTGGGGGATAGAAAAAATGTGAAATTTTGAAGTAACGGGGTGTTATATGTGGGAGAGCATGATAAAGATTTCTCAGACACGCATGAATCACTCGAAATACATCTTTGAGTGGGTAAATGAAAAGGGAAGACAATTAGAACATTATTCAAAGTCCATTTGCGTAATGTGTCTTTTAAGATATTACTTTAATTATTTTTAAACTATCTTTTTTGTAGAGAGCTGTAAATTAATGGCACCAAAGCCACGTTGCAGAAGAAGTTGTTAGTCGCCCTTATTGTTGACCACACTATAGCATTGTACTATTCCATCCTTATATAGTGGAGGTGATGGCAGTATATACCATCTTAACTTTACTTTTAATTAATTACTAATACTGTAAAGTACTTTTCCATTTTTTAAAACACTTTAATAGATCCTGTTTTTGATATAAGTTTTATGCTCAAAATTGCTTATGAAGACTTGCCACAGTTCTTACTCACCAATAGGGGGTGCTATTTGCTGCTTTGCCAAGGGGTAAACAGTGTTGTAAGATGAGAATTGGATTAGGTGGTCTTGTGTTTGAATTATGCGCTTAGCCCTGTGTAAATTAATCCCCATTTCCCTGAAGTCATCACCTCCAGGCCTGACTCACATCGGAGTGGCCAGTAGTTTCTTTTAGCTCCCTCGGTAAATTGGACGATACAGGATAGATCGCAGTGGTGTGAATGAGATGCTATGGCGTCATTTCAGGTGCAGTTCTTGGTATGCTGCATATAATGAGCATACCTCTTTTTAGATCCTCATAATGACTACCTCCAAATGAGTCAAGCTGAGCGCTGTGCACTCAAGCTAAAACAATCTAATGAAATTTTCTAAAGATATTGCAAAGTTAGGTAGAGCAGTCAAAATCTCCTCAAAAGTAATTTCAAATAAAGAGACTAATACAGCATTATATTGAGAAAAAGTAGAAAGTTTGTGTTTTAATATACAAATTACAAGATTAAAGTTTGAAGCACGGGGAAGACTTTTTTTTGAGAATATTAATAATATGGTCTATCAAATTACACTTGCCCTACAGCAGACTGAAGGCTACAACCTCAGTCCACTCACATTTATGGTGAGTGGCTTACCTGAGGACAAATGACTAGGAAGACTGTGCTTTTATTTGACGTGTTTTATGACTTTCACAATATGATTATGTAAAGAAAAGATACAAAAAATACTTCAAATTTGAGATATTTTCAGATTACTATATAGCGTAGCTTGAAATCTCCTGTATTGTTCAACATTCCTAATAAGTGTCAGGCTTTCATGGTTGAATTTGGTGTTTTGATTTTAATATATTGGAATTTATTGTTTGTCTTAAGCATACTTTTTCTTGGCAAAGGAAAATAAATTTGTCAACTGTACAAAGTTATTTGGTCGAATATCATAGGATAGCACCTCATCCAAGCTGCTTCTTCAGTTCTGGTCAGAATACATGCATATTTTTTCTTTCAGTTTTTAAACCACAAGTCAACACCTATTCAAATAAGGCAGTCCTAAAACTTTTAAAAACCTTCTCTTTAATAGACATATGCTTCATCCATATTCAAAAAAGACTCTCTGCACTTCCCAGGTTATCACTGTAATTACAAGTTTAGGTCTAATTATATTGCGGGGCGGAGCTATAGGCCGATCTCCAGCTGAGGACGAGCAGAGGAAGCCATAAACCCTGCATTTAGCGAGGTCAGACCTGTTGAGCTGAGGCGCTGATTAATGACAGCGCTGCACAGGGTCCCTGCTGACAGATCATTAGCCCAGCTGCTGTTGAATAGCGGCTGATAGCTGATATCCAATCACATTCAATTTGCACAGGGATGTTTTCATTACGCCCGCAACATCAGTCAATATGTCCTCCTGCTCCTGAGACAGACTACGCCGCTGTGAGGAAAAAGTGGGACAAATCACAATTATAGATTTGTGTTTTTCGTCAATATTATTTCAGGATGTAATGGTCAAGGCTTATACTGATCTGAATAAACTAAGAGAGTGTCCAATGTAAAACCGTAATGAGTCAAAAGAGCTTAATTGCAGGTTTTATTTCACTTTTAGCCTATATGTCCACATACTTGAGCAGTTTCGGGTTTTATTCTATGTGATTCATTGTTAAATTACAGCTGAACATACCCAACGGTGTAAGATAAAAGCTACAGAAGACACATCATCATAATAATAATGTGCTGGACTTATACAACACCAGCCCATTCGCACTAGGCCATGTGAGTGAAGTGTCTTGCCTAAGGACATAACACTACAACGCAAGCGAATGTAAATTGTCAGAATTTTGTCTTGTCTGTTTAGTTAAGTCAATACATTTTCTAACTAAGGCATGTTTTTGACAACGCTTGTTTCATGTTTTGTTTTCTCCTCTCACCAAATCAAACAGCTCAGTTTTGCACCGAGCGTATCCTCCGCGTGTATGAGTCTGGTCCTAATGTTAAGTGTAAGTCTACCTGTCCATGTAGAAGATCAAAACCAGAGCGTGATAGCAGAAGCGTGTGCAAATGAGGTCTCGAGGAGGTTGAGCCCTAACCGTGCGTTTCCTTGTGATGAAGAGTTAAAGATCTGAGACGCATCAAGAGACATATCTAAGAAAAGTGCCTTCAGTTTTTATTCATGTCCCTTCCCTTTTCTTTTCAAGTATGTGCGGCTTCAGAGAGCGGGACCAAGGAGGGAGGGAGGAAGAAGAGTTTTCCAATAAAAATGAACGGAAGTCTGTGGCTGTCACTGCTCAGTTCAAAACATTAAGCCTTGCAAACCCGCCATGAGCCCCTCTCCCCAAACCTGAACCACTCAACCCTTTGAACATCAGTGCAACTCGCTCCTAAGCAGGTCAGACGTCTCCCAACTTTGAGAAAACAGTAATTGGTTTAAAAAGGTTAGAAAGGCCTTTGACTTATGATGTAAAAACACGTGTATAAAGATATTAATGCAGATTTTCTTATTACTTAAATCTTGAATTTGCTTACTGTTCAGCCAAGAATACACAGTTCTCCACTTGCGTAGCCTGAATACAGTTTTTTATTCTCTTCAAGTTCAATTGGGCGTGATTGAAATGAAAGGAATTAAGAACACAGGACTTAAAAACATTGTGGATTTCTGTAGAATCAATTAGTAAAACACAAAAACCTGCTGATCTGGGATTGATTTTGTTCTAAATAAATTACCAATGAGTGTCACTACAATAAACAAACCTGATTGTCTGAGATACAAAGGTGGTGACCAGAATGAGAGATCTC
>JACN01056608.1:0-10134 GCA_000787155.1 Scartelaos histophorus
TTCTGTAGCCACTCCAGATGAGAAGGGCGGTCTAAATCTTTGAAGTTTAAAATCTAATTCTGTATTTTATCAGTTCTTCTTGCACTCCTCCCTCAGATGTCAGTGCTTTTGCTTGGTTTAAAAAAGCTGACTCGTGTTTTTTGTTGCCAGGTGAGGGAAGAGCTGAGTAAGAAGGCGGAGCGGCGTACCACTTGGGTGCTATGGGGCGGGATGGCGTACATGGCGACTCAGTTTGGGATCTTGGCGAGGCTCACCTGGTGGGAGTACTCCTGGGACATCATGGAGCCCGTCACCTATTTCATCACATACGGCACGGCAATGGCCATGTACGCTTATTTTGTGCTCACGCGCCAGGTAACCGCTCGTCCTTGTCTTTTATGGATTGTGCATTTTGAGAGAATATAAGTCTCTGTCTGATAAGCTGGATCCTCTTACATTGTGCTGTGTCGCCGAAATGTAGGAGTACGTTTACCCAGACGCCAGGGACAGACAGTATCTGCTGTTCTTCCACAAGGGGGTGAAGAGGACACGCTTCGACATAGAGAAATACAACAAGCTGAAGGATGATATCGCAGAGGTACGGAGGGTTTTTTTGTGCATACAGAAGTGCTAGACAAAAGATACTAGACATCCAAAGTGCTTACTGTGGAGCGGAATCATTAACTTAGATGCATAAGTGAGCAAAATGGGGTTTTTATTTCCATTTTGTAATAAAAGTAGCAGTAGTGGTAGTGCTAGTACGTAAAATTATAGAAACTTCCGTCTCTGAAAAGCCCTGAACTCATTCACTTTCTCCGCTATTGTGTGGTTGTAAATCTGTCTCGTTTTTCCCCCTCCGCAGGTGGAGTTAGATCTAAAGCGTCTGCGAGACCCTCTGCAGCTCCAGCTCCCTGTCCAGCAGCTCAGTGGCAGTAAAAATTGATGGAGACCGTGAAGCCCCGCCCCTTTAGCCCAAACGCCCCTTTTTCTTTTACCTCCTCTCTCTTTCATCCCAACCTTAAACTCTCTTACTTTTCCCCTCGCTTTCCACACCCAAAAACCCCCATCCCGTTTGACTGTGGGAGTTTTTCTTCTGATACATTTTCCCTTTTAAATCTCTTGACTGAAAACAGTTTATCAAACCCGCAGAACAATAGTGAGGAAAATCTCTCACAGCCAAAGGAGGATGACAAAAAGGACGACTGCGATGATGGTGAAGATGGATTTAAACTGGCGCTAAGGAGCAGCCTCGACTCTTTGGGAAAACGGTCTGCAGGGAATACCGAGACGCAGGAAAGCAACTCAGAAGGACATCCAGAGGCGACGGTAGTGGAGCGTGCATCGTGAAGGACTTTTCTGCTCGTAGTAGTCGAACTGTCAACACGCAGCTACTACTGGTCCGACTTCAGGGAGAGTCCCACTTTAAAGTTTACAGAGAAGTCCTGGTCCCAAGGCGGGGCTGACTGCAGTTGTCCACCACGAGGACCTAGTTTTTGTGGCTAAACTCTGCTGCCTCCTCCCTGAGCCACGACCTTTGCCCTTTCACCTCCAGGATGTCGCCTCGTTTCCTCTTCCTGTTGATATCCTGTAGCGGTGCGGTTCTGCCTAAAGTATGAGAGTACTACCGACAACAACATCACTGTGTGTTCTTTTATTCCAAAAAATATTTTGGCACTTTTTATTTGAAAGCCATAGTATATTTGTTATGAAAAGAATATAAATATATAAATATATATGTATACAATCAAATAACAGATGACCAGAGGCTAGTTTTCTGTCAGTGGGGGGAGGAGCTCTAATAAACGTCACTGCATTTTTATTTTTGTGAATCAGTGATAAATGCAAACTCCTTTTAAGCATTACATTATTATAAGAAAATAGCTTTATAGATGAACCCATGATGCTAATAAATTACTACTGACAAACTTCACGTCAAACTCAACTACATAAAGCAAAGTCTTAAAAACTTTATAGCTTCTCAACTCCCACTAAGGAGCTAGTGACATTTAGGTGGCATCAGGGAGACGTTTCTTGGGATTTGAATAATTATACGGATCCTCTGATGAATTTTAATATCGAAAAAGGCGAAGAATCTAACACTGCACGCCGAAGTGGAAAGCGCTGTTTACCCAGACACACCTAGAGGCTTGTTATGGTTCTGGAAGATTAATTATATCTCTGAGGCTCATTTTAGAAACGACCACACGGCTTTGATATAAATCTACCTTTTAATTTGACTTTTTCATTATGAGGATATCTCTCTTGAGGTGTTGAAATTACCGCCGTTTATTACCATTTACAGCATCTCTCTCTAACCTCTCGTGACCCATAACGACAAGTGCCACGGCTTCAGTCTCCAAGGACGTCCAGAGTCTTCTCCCTCCACTGTTGCGCCCCCTGCTCCCCCTGATGGCCAGGCAGGGTAGACTGCATGCAGTGGTATGCCCTCAGTAGAAAAAATTGTGAATGTGTAGGAGCATTATCGCAAATTTTGTACTTCGACTAGACACGTATCATTTGCCACATCAAGCTGAAGTCTCATCGCCTAAACCTGTGAACATATCCAACCAAGATTTCTGTTGTGTTTTAAGTCCACGGGAGGATTGGTGGACCTTTCTCTGGCTCTCTCTCTCTCTCCAAAATTGCAATTCATGAGCACAATGATTTTAGTTCATCGACCATTTGCTTTGCGTTAACGGCGGGCTAAATCCTACACGTCAAGATCATAGCGTGTAACTGCAAATTGTCCATTTAAATGCATGATTATAGGTTCAATTCAAAGTTAACCATGCAGATCTCCAGCTAGGATTTAGCCTAATGTGTTTGAACGTCTGCGTGTGTGTGCAATGGTGCCTTTTAGACGATCAATAATTACAATGGTGTGTAGACAATGTAGCAGTCTGGTGACATTATGAATACTAGGAATCTGTTGTTATTCTGAATGGCATATTTATAGGACAAAGTCGGCATAACATTGTGACCACAGCCAGGTAGACGATCTGGGAACTGTATTAGGAAGAAAATATACAAACTCAACGTGTTAAAGGGCATTAAATGAGCATGTTTATTTTTTTGTATCACTTTTTGCACCATATTCTTTGTATTTCTAGAAGTCCAAATATGATCAGATCCCATTAGCCACCTCTCCATCCTAAGTAGTTTGTTGTATGAGCTGCTAATGCTATACTTTATGAATTACTCTGGAGGATTAGTGAAACCCGTGCAAATTCATGACTACATTATATAATTTTTGCATAATATAGGACATTTAAATCTGAAAAATATTAGCAAAATCAGACAAATCCGCAGTTGTGTGTTTCTTCTCTGCTGTGGCCAGTGTCTTTCAGTATCTAATGTGGTGTAAGTAGGAAGAAAACTGAATCTATAATCCAAATATTAAACTTTGTGGTCAGAATATAAAGTGTATTTCATATTAGATCGGTGGTCACAATGTTATGCCTCATTACTGTGTGTTTGTTTGTTGTGGGCATTTCAGTCATAGCCACAAACGCTTTACTTTTCAACTAACTACTTTATCCTCAAGTCATTTCATAGCGAATTATATTTTATTTTTTTGTCTGATGAAATGCTCTTATTATTCATTCAAATTGTCTGTTTCCATGGAGACTTCATGTAGGAGGTGAGACCAGCCCAGTCCTCCCCTCACACGTCTTTGCCATCGTCACCTCCTCCTTTTTTATCACAACGTCCACCAGTTAATGCCTTTTCAATTATTATTTTCTTGCTTTATTTTTTAAAGAAACTAAATATATCAAATATAGGGAACTTTATTATAAAGAGGGTGTTGCATGAATGTATGTTTACATGGGAAAAATATGAAAAAATGAAACAAAAAAAATGACGATTTATCAAAAAACTGCAAAGATAAATTTAAGAACGTTGTTTGTAGAGATTCCTAGATCTATTATAAAAAGGGCAGCGGGCGGGGTTTGCCTTTAGATTCCTGCCCTGCCAAAATCAGACTCAATCCCAGCCAACCAAAACCATCCTTTCGTTTACTCCCATAATCCTCTCGGTTCTTGAGGACCTTTGACCTTTTGACCTCAGTCATCACTATCCTGATATGAGTGCAGAGGAAGAGGCGCGGCTTGTTCACTATGTCCCTCTCTCTGGTTCATCCACGTTGTTTCAGTTCATTTTGTTTTGCGTTTTTTGACTTTCTTGTTTATGTGCACTTACGTTTGAGAAATGCCTAAGAGTGAAGCTGATCACGGGATCGATACAAGCTTATAATACTCCATTCTGACCTCTTGATCATATTTTGGCTTTGTTTGTTTCTGTTGACATATGATGCTGTAATGTTGGCAAAAAATTAAAATGTAAAATCCTGTATCATTTATGAAATATGTATAAAAGAGAAATGTAATTCAATTATCAATAAAATCCTTATCCAGTTTTTGGAGACAGTTGCTCAGGCACTTTTTTTTTAAAACAGTGACATGCAACAACTGTTTACAGGGAATGTTCAAGGTCTCGGGTGTTTAATCGGTTTCCGTTGCCTCGGTCCTTCCTGCACAGGACATCCCAAGAGATAGAGCGCAGCGAAAACTTCTGTGAGCTTTTAGAGATGTTAAAATGCTGCTCAAAAACGTACCTGGAGTTGCTTTGTTCACACATGTTTGGTAACCCTGCATATATCCTATCCTTTTGGTTACCGGTCTAATTTTCAGAACTCTGGAAATATTTTAGTTAAGACCTTGTTTAAAAAAAAAAAGCTCAGGAACTCTCAGTAAAAAGGTAAAAGACTCTAAGGGTACGAGCTCCTCTCAGGTTCAACTCCGCAGCTCCATCACCAGAGCAGCTCCATCCTCTCCTGTTGCTTCACCCTCTTTGTGAAATGCCAGCCTCTCTCTGATTGTTGGAAAAAGGTCCCCACAATAAAGAAAACCCACAAGCACACACCATAGTATTGTGTATAAATGAAAATATCGGCACTTTCGGCTCCAGATGACTCGATTTCCTGTAAATGTTCGTGTTCGCCTGCTCCACATGATCCTGGTGCTGCTGTTTTTTCGCTATTTTGTCTGTAAATCACTTTGTTATTTGCTCCTATAACTGCTCCAGCCTCCTGAGCTTCTAAAAGCAGTTTCAGAATAAAATAACTTTATGTGCAAACAAAATCACTGCAAAAGTGCTTGTGCATTTTCACCCTGTTACATGCACATAGCACAGCAGAATAAAATAACTTTATGTGCGAACAAAATCACTGCAAAAGTGCTTGTGCATTTTCACCCTGTTACATGCACATAGCACAGCACAAGTTATGGCTTCAAAGGGAAGGGATTTTTACAAACAGATTTATATGAGATCATTAGTTACCACATTCCTTTTTCTATGGGGAAAATAAATGCAAATATGTGTAGGGTCACTGATTACCTCATTCATATTTGTAAAAATAAATAAATAAAATAAAAATACAGGGATAAAAACTAAAACATAATTATTGAAGTGGCATCACACTGGTGCTGTTCTACATGTTTCTCTAAAGGTGGAATGTGTCAGCTTTTCAGGAGGCGATGAAAACAAGAGTCCAGGAGACTTGATGTAGTTGCGTTTGGTTTCTTTAATTCTGACTAAAGCAGATGCAGATACAGGTCATCGTTCAGTTGACTTCAACGCGTCTCTAACAAACCGTCTCTATAGTGCAGTGAAAGTAGGAGGTTTAAATACTGAACATCTTGGCACACATGTCATAGCATTCCTTGTTTTACAACATCTTGTGGTTATCATTTGACTAGCAGTATGGTTTCGATGCGATAGCCTGGATCTTCAAGAGTTAATCATGTACCCAGCAGGTGGTCTTCAAGTCAATATTCGGCCTTGTACCTTGACTTTAAACACTTTTATCAGCAGGATTCTCTTTAGTATAAGGACAGCTTTAAATGTGAGCAGATCTGAGCTGGTTACACTTTTAACCCCTGTGATGACCACATATTCACCAGTCCCTTCAACTTTACCCCAGTAACTTTTCTAACACACAGAGAACACATAAAATAATGAAATTCTAAGACAATATTCCTCACAAATGTTTAGGAGCTACTGTGATGACATAACGCACACATCTGCAAACAGCCCAAAAAGTTTTATGATGATGTCTGAAAAAACACAAAATACATCTAAACATTTTCAGGAGAGTTTAATTTTCAACACAAATGGTGAGAGTGACTGAAAAAGTGCTGTTTAATGTTAGTTAGTTAGTTAGTTAGTTAGATTGTTATGTGTGTGAGGCTTGTTTAACAGCACAAATCAGCTCACTAAGTCAATTATTCATGGTTAGATTGTTTGAATTATTGAAATCATACAACGATAATCCTGAATGTTTTCACACCAGTGTCGTTGTAACTTCTGTTCCACAAAATTACCACCGAAAAGTCTGTTCACACTTGAGTCGAGTCGTCGTGTGCATGTTTTTCTCTTTACTCTTGTAGGAAGACAGATGCTCTACTTTTCACTGAACAACGAACCAATTTCACAGGAAAAAAAACTAAATCATATTCTGAGAGCACTTCTGAGCAACTCTGTTCTGTTTCAGGAAGGATCATCAGTTATTTCAGAGTCACCTGCACCAACAGTGGAGATTGGACTTGGCAGGAGGAACGAAATTAAAGCTAAAAGTGAAATTCAGAAAGAAAACAAACTTGACTAGAGGGTAACACACACCGCATATGAAAACATGTAATCTGTAGTGTAATGTTAGTTGTGTAATGTTAGTTTCAGTGTGGTTTGCTCCTCTCTTCAGGCAGGTATAAGGCAGCGTCCACCAGCATCTGGAGGCAGGTAAGGCAGCGTCCACCAGCATCTGACCAGAGCTGAAGAAGCAGCTGCGAAACGTATTTGATCAAGAAACTTTTATCCCAACACATCACATCCACATCCTAAACTATATGTGGCACAACAGACACAGTTTGCAGTAAAATATGAGTAGTTTAGATGGAGAGTTTTCCAGATGTTAGGCCCCGTCCCTCCTGGTTTTAAGGCTTAGGCTCCACGAGCTGGAGCTGGACCCTGGTCGCACCTCAGAGAACATGGGCAGAAGGTTTTTTACTCCCTGTTTAAAGTTGCACAGCAGAGTTCTGAATTAACTCCAACCAATAAAGTGATTTTGGTTCTTTCCAGTGTAAAGTGCAGTGCAGTGGTTCCTACATGTCAAAATAAAAGCCCAAAATCTTAAAAACAGAAAATTGGTTTCATTTAGGCTAAAAGACGAAAATGATTTAAAAAAAACTATGTGAAAAGATAAAATGAACAATGACCTAAATCTGGTATTTTCAAAGGAGAAACCACAAAATTAAATACTGAGCAAATGTACTGTGACTTTAAACTATATAACGCTCCATTAGGACTTAGTATATTCAGTCCAATGATTTAAAATGTTTCCCAATTTGTAGTAAAATGTAAGTAGATTAGACAAAGATAAGAGGAGAGGCCTGCACATGGTTTTACTCTCATAAGACGGTTTCACTTTAATTGTTCTGTTTCTTTTCTAGCTCGACGTCGGTGCACATTTGGCCGTGGGCAAGGTGGCGACGTCGGTGCACGTTTGGCCGTGGGCAAGGTGGGGAACACTGCAGAAACTTCTTTCAGCATCATCTGGGCCAAGGACACGGGGCAAACTTGGCAGGAGGTATTTTACTCAACAAAGTACAGTGGTCCAATGGCAAAGTAATTGGTAAGGACAGAATCATAAATAATGAAGAAGATCCGGTGTTTTCATAGTCTAGACCACAAAAGCACTGCTCCTTCAGGAAAAACAAGTATATTCAGTCCAAAAACTACACTAAAATATTAACCAATTTATAGTCAAATGTAATGAGATTAGACAAAGAGGATGAGGAGAGGCCTGCACTGTGCTGAGATGTTTCCATTTGAATTATTCTGCTTCTTTTCAGGTGATCGGCTCCACATTTGCAGTTCACTTTGGGCCAGACTGAGAAGGCAAACTGCACCACTTAAGACAGACATGTGCAAAGTCCGGCCCGGGGGCCAAATGCGGCCCGTGGTCAAATTTCCTCCGGCCCGCTGCCTCTGTCATAAAATCAGTAACGTCTGGCCCCACGTAGACTTAATACACTGGGCAGCAGCACTGTTACCTGCATATGGTGCAGCTTACACACTAAATGTGTGACTTTTTGCCTCCAATTTTCTAAAATTTCTAATAATCAAATCAACATTTATAGTTACAAATATGTCATATTTCAGATGAGCCCTGCACTTGTTGATATGACTATTACTTGCTCATTTCTCTGTTATTTTATTTAAATTTTCTGTGAATATTGAACTGCCATGGTGAGATATTTTTTATGTTTCCAATGTAATTTGCACTCAAGAGCACAATTACTTCAGTTTAACCGTTAGAAAAAAAGTTAAAGTGTTAAAAAAGTGAAGTTAAGTGAATATTCAATTGAATATGATGTGCATGTTTCAAATGAACCAAAAGACAAGCTTAAGATCGCTGAAATTAAAATAAAAAAGCAAATGTGAAACACAGAATGCTTGAAATTGCTGAAATTTGTTTAAATATATTGTTGTTCTATGTAAAGAACGTCAGCCAAGGTCGGCCCCCCTACATTTTTAACGCACCAAATCTGGCCCTTTGCAAAAAGTTTGGACACCCCTGACTTAAGACGTCATCTGGGCCAAGGATCGAGGGGGAACGTGGAGGTAAAAATGTCAAATGTTCTAGTCACATTCATCATAACATGTTTGTAGCTAAATAGTCAGAAAGAAAAGACACACAGTCACACACCTGTTAGAGCACAAAATGGTACTTTTACTTCAAAGTCAACATAACTCGAGTAGGAATTAGAATATTCTGTCCAAAAAACTACTCCCGAACTACCGAGAAGTACAGTTTCTTTCAAATGTTAATCAATTTGTAGTAAAGCGTAAGTAGATTAACGAGTCAAATGATTTATTTTTATGTGAAATACAGAAGAGAACAAATTTTGACCCTTTACATCAACCAGGAGTATTTCAAGATCCAGGCGTCTAAAACCTTTTGACTCAAAGCTCAATGGAAACATGAGTGTTGTTTGCTGGATTATTATATTTTTATTAATTCCATCTATATGTAAAGATTCTGTTCAGCTTTTTTTATTGAACCTGAATTTATACATGAATTTTTCTGTTAATAAGTAAATTAGAGAAACTTTTGATTTTACTGGGCAAAATGTTAAAAACTAATTCCTTTGGTCTTCATACATTGTTTTATATGAACTTAAATACACAGTTGTTCTCGAGAGACTTGACTTGTTTCTGAGGTTTACAGAATCACAAAGAAAAGCTGCAGATTGGAGAAGTGCACGAGCCTCATCAGGATCACGCATCAGTCATGTGTCTGTGTCCTGCTTCACCCGGGACCTTTTCACTTTGATTTGAAGCATCTGTGTCGATATAAAAGTCGACAGAAGAGATGAAGAAAGAGGAGGAGGAAAGCACCCGAGCGCCAGGAAAGGAACATTCCTCCTTTTTCTTTCTTCATCTTTTTTCTGCTGCTCAGGAGAAAAGGAATGCTCCATTTCCCATCATACACTTGGGCTTTGTGCTCCAGGAGCTAGTTTCAGGGCCAGTTTATGTGACACGATTAACTGAATAAAGAAGTTTATATGAATGAGACGTCATCATTATGAGCGACGTGGACAGAACTACTCAGGCGTGTTTGAATGAAACAGAACACAACATGTTTTTGACAGGTAACAACTTTATAACGAGGTTTAAAGCTCCTAAAAATCAATGTATTGTAATATAAGACCTTTAAGATGTAGTTATTACACAGAACTCCCCATTTCACCAATTAAAAACCTTTGCATTCAAGATCCATCAAGACAAATACACATTATATCATCATTTAGACTATTACTGATTTAAATTCAGAAATGATCAGTTTGTAAATCTCTGCACTCATTGAACTTAGAGTTAAATAAATCTGTGTCATCAACAGAAATCATTACACTGAGTTAAACAGAGCCACATATGGCCTGGACTTGCACTGCGCTGGATACAGAATAAGACTTGGAGAGACTTTCTTAATTAAATATAGTCTAGTCTTGTAAGCAGGAAATATAGTGACAGCTGAGCTACCTCACCCCCCTCAGGGAGCGAGTGCTGCTGCTGGGCTGCGTGCAGTGAATACAT
>JACN01060214.1:0-26419 GCA_000787155.1 Scartelaos histophorus
CCACCTTGTGATATCATGTGGTAATACCATAGACTGTGTAAAAGAAGTGGACAAAGTGAGCATGGCGTCACCCATAGCGTTTAGCGCCACTAAACTGAGGCGGTTACAGGAGCAAATATGAAGTCACGCTCTATGTTATGAGTAGTATTTTTTTGTCATATCAAATACCAAAAAAAAAAACAAAAAAAAATCTGGATTATGTAGAGTGGGTTAATAAAAACATTTTAAGACCAAGATGAAGAGGCGTACCGCAGCAAG
Source organism: Scartelaos histophorus (assembly GCA_000787155.1). Lineage (NCBI taxonomy): Eukaryota > Metazoa > Chordata > Actinopteri > Gobiiformes > Gobiidae > Scartelaos > Scartelaos histophorus. Next base: position 259 of record JACN01060214.1, read on the forward strand.
TATAGAGATGAGCCATAAGATCCTAATGTAAGTCAATGGGAGCCAGAGTCAGAAGGAGCTGGAAGAGCCTCCTGGAGCACTTCCTGTTTGGCACGCGGCGGCTAACACATTAACTATGTCTATTCATATATACGGTCTATGAGTAATTCTAATAATAATGTTTCATATCATTTGGACATCTGATTTCAGACCTGGGATTGTGAATCTCTACTGAATAAATAAAAGTAAACGAAAGCTATCACAAGGTGGAACAGAGCATTTTGAGCTTTGGAGATGAAGACAAACCAATACCGCTTGATTGCTCAAACATGTGTGAAAAACATGAAACAAAACACAACTCCATGTTTCTGCCAAAGTTTGTTACCTTGTCAAAATGATAACATGGCTTAAACCTCACTCGAGTCAATTTTGCGTCATATAGAACTTGAAAAGGAACCAACGCTGCAGTTTCAGAAGAATTGAAGTTTACCGGAAAAAATTACGCAACTCTTAATTAGCATAAGTACGCGCGCGCTAAACAGTAATCTTTTAATACGCTTCTAATTAAAATCACATCATTTACAATAGTACTTACTGAATGCAAGCTGCACTCCCCTCTTTTAAAACTTCTTTGTAAACCACTCAACCACGGCGAGCATTTTGTGTCTTTAAGTTGGCGAGGCGCACATGTAATTAATAGATTGATAATGGAACCGTGCCACCGAGATGATTCATTAAGGCCTGCTAATAAGACTCCAGGAGAAGAGAAGACCTTGGAGGAGCTGTGCTAGCAGGGCCCGAGAGTAATTAAAGTTATTCATTACCTCTGCGCTCCCCCTGCTATGACATATCAAAGAACGAGAAGAGCGCTGATGTGTCTGCGCCGTGACTTAACTTGCTGCTTATTTGCGGTTTAAGAACAAAGTGACGCCGATCAAAAATAATTACGGCCAAACGCTGACAGCAGAATAGCGGGGAGTAATTAAAGTGACGATATCTGTTAAATAGGACCTCGGCGGTGTTTATTTCAAAGAGTAGCGCAAAGGGACGCGGTGACATTAGCGGATTTCGTTTAACATGACGTGCCGGCTCTTCGGATTTCTTTTTGAGAGCAGGAAGTTGAATGTCGTGTGTTGGCAATATTCATGTATGTTTTATGTCAGCCTCTCTACTCGTACATGGGCAAATGTTAAAATTTAGTTTCTGTTTTTTTCTAATATTTACGATGTCAGGTCTGTGTAAATCTATAAAAGGAATGCTACTTGGATGTGTAACGATTGTGCAAAATTGTCCTTTTAGTGCGATTCAGTACAGGGACTAATCTCAAATACAATGTTAAAAAGTACAAAATAATTTTATAGCCATTAATACCACATGGCAGATAGAATTAAAATCACCCCAACACGTTTCAGCTCTTCAGTCTTCATCAGGGCAAACTCAAGATGGTGTCACAGTGCAGATATAGTACATGTAGTCCCCTGGTGCATGATGGGACATGTAGGCTGAACAGATTTAAGTAACCAGCTATTTAAGACAAGATATAATGCAAGATAAAAGTTATAAATAGTACAAATTCCAACAAACTATACACAGAAAAATACATAGTATATAAAATATATATAGTACAAAAAATACAAAAGGACCACATGTGTAATTTGTGTAATATATGAGAGGGCTAATCAAATTATTTCATGGAGACACATACATAAAATGTGTAAACAAGGAATTGGTTTCACTTTTAAAGTTAGATTTTTGACATTTATAGTAAGCATTTTTAGTGGGTTTTTTTTAATAATTTTTTTTATGTACATGGATTGGCTGCAATGTTAAAAAATGTCATGTGCTGCGACCCAGAATAACTTTAGGATGTTAATCTAAGTTGTGAGTAATATGAACATGAAACTAAGAAACATGAAAATATGATATTTTAAAAATGGACACGCTCATTTGTTTGTATATTGTGGGGGGAAATGGGGCAAAGCTAAAATTTCACGTGAGACTAAAAAACACTTTAGAAAATATGACAAAAAAGAAAGAAAATAAATTTGAATAGATTTAGAGTCATTTTAAAGTTTAAAGTTTAAAAATCATAAATTAAGGGTGGCCGGTCGCACCACATGAACATTTGAACAATTTAAGTAGAAAAACATGCACAATTACTGCATTTCTTCTAATTTCTGAAAAAAATATTTGGTTCCATGGAGGTCAGAGGCACTATTATTATTATTATTAAATTTTAATGGTTTTAACTGAAGAAATTACAGTTGGAGAGACGTTATGTCATTGACTCATATATTTGGATCTTTCTGCATTTGATCTTATATGGTTACATGTGTAAATAGTTTAATGTGCATATGTTTTAGATGTTTTTCATCATAGATTCTGGTGTCACTTAAGACAAACCATTTGCCTAATTGCTGAAATGTTGCTCCACTGTAAGTACAGTTCATTTTTTTTAAGACCAAGTGCGGGAGTCTTTCTATTTTTGATTTTGATTTGATCATTATGCACAGAAAACGATGGACGAAGTGCCATCTTTATATCCCTTATAGAAAAGTTGGTCATACATTTGCAGAGAAAGTTTGGTAGTCATGTGAAGCCAGGAAGAAAAGACGCACTATGTAACTTCTCTGGTCAGGGGTTTGCCATTTCTTTGCCATGGAAATACTACTGCGTTTTTGCATGAAATGTTCCACAATATGGCACCTACCTTCATGGCCAAGCTATAGGTCAGATCTGTGGAGAGCTGCTTACAAAGAAAATGTTTCAGAGTTTCCTAATTCCATTTATTTATTTATTTTGGCAATTATAACCCGTGTAATTCAATTAAACAGCACATTTCCTTGTATGATCACCATTTGTGGCAGCGCAAATGGTTCAAAGCGCATTTTTAACGAGCGCCGATTTATATTTTTCTATTTTTTGTGAGAAAATTGCGACAAAGCCATATTGAATCGAGTCTTTAAACGCGTTAAAGGCTTTATTACTATGAGTTATGCACAAAGCGGTATAAGTGCCGCACTAAAATATACTTGTTTATGTCATTTGGCTTAAGCTGATAAACCAATAAAAGCAGTAGATGATAGTTTTTTATGAACCCAACAATCATATGAATCTTTTTTAAATGAAACTGAAATCTTCTGGACGGCGAATCGATGTGGTTTTAATGACATGCACAGATTTATTAAAAAAAACATGCACTATAGTAAACATTTTCAGCTTAAAGCGCCGATATTACGTGATTTTCTTGAGATATGTTTAGTTTCATGGGTTTTTGAGGTAGTAAAAACATTCTAGCCTGGTTTAAAAGCTCACAACAGTCAATTTTGCGTAATATTGGACCTTTTAAGCAAATTTTGGCGCTTAAAAGTCTACTGTTCTACAAAAGTATGGAGCCTTGCATTGTTTTCAAATGTGATGATGTAGCTTTATACCTGATCAATAGCCGCACAATGAATCCTATTTTGATTTATAGAAACTCAAATAAACTGGCTTCCCAATTCCACACGAGACATTTACATGCAGTTAACGTCTCCCTCTACAATCACACTAATGCAGTCGTTTAAAATCCCATAGGGGAAGAGAACATAAACGCCAGGCGCTTTTCAGAAGAAGTCTTAGAAGTCATTTGTTCAAAGTTTGGCCCTATTGAGAAGTTCGAGGATTCAAGCAAAATTATCTTTCACGTTGCGAGGTATTTGCAAGGAAAACAAGGCCCCCGCTGTTGCGATTGGACCCGAGCCTCCAGTGGGCCGGAGATTGGACCAATTACGAGGTGAAGCGCGCAGACTAACCAAAACACACACCGATTGTCGTGTTTCCGACTATTTTCGCGAAACTTTTGGACAGTTTTGTTTGTGGAAAAAGTACTACATAAACAGGCTTTGTGCATTTACGGACAGGAAACACGGAACTAAGAAAAGTTTGATTTCTCTGCTGGTTCCGGTGTTGTGAAATGTTGATCTTTGAGCTTGAAGTAATCAGTTTGAAGTAATGTTACACAGTGTCCTAATTGATTTCAGTGAGAGCCTCTTCAGGTTGATAATGGATAGAACTAAATTGTGCAACATAAATCAATATAGTGTTAGATAGGTTTGAAGCAATAATCTTTCAGCTAGCTACTCCTAATCAGCACCCTATTGCTCAAGAAATGGTTCCTCACGAAGGGTTGAAGGACGGGTCAAATGCAGGGACATGTACTTCATACAGATTGTTGGCCAAATTACAATTTAAATAATACATTTAAGTCACAACATTGATTTTTTATTATTTTTTTTTTTAAGTAAAGAGTTTTGTAAAACCCAATTAGACTGACTATAATGTCTCTTTACCATCCAATACCATCTTTTGGGATACGATAGGATACTTGGCCTTGGTGTACTCACTGATACCGATACCAGTCCGATACTATAGTGTGAGGAAGTACACTACTACTTCATTTTGTAATGTACAACACTGCAACACCTCCCTCTGCCACAGAAAGAACACGAATAATCCACTGAGTCATGTACTTTTGTCCCACAGAAGCAGCATCAGTGCAGCTAGCAGTTTTTTTCAGCGTATAATTTATGCAAATTAGCCATACGGTTTGGAGCAGTTTTTTTCAGCTATAATTTATGCAAATTAGCCATGTGGTTTTAAGTTTCGTTTCTGTAAAATGTAAACTAATGTGTGCAAAGCTGCATTAAACACATTATAATATAAAACGGGCTGATGTGGCTCTATAGTGATTATGGGTTATATGTTGTAAATGTATGTATGTATGTATGTTGAGTTTATTTATGCAAAACATTTTTATTAATAATCTGATGCAGTATAAAAATTGTTTTTACAGTGTTAAAAAAAAGTTCTTATGAAGTATGAATGGGCATCGCTGGCTTTACTTTTTGAAAAGTTTTGTTTACAAGGAATTTATTTTTTATAATATTTCATACATTTATTGCTTGTTTGAGAAAATTTGATTTAACTTATTAGAATTGCATTTATTATATTTTCCCGTTTGTATAATATTTACATAAATAAACAACAAGCAATTGGTTTTGCATTTCGTTCCCAAACTTTACCGAAAATGAATCAAACCGTGACCTCAAAACCGAGGTACGGACCGAACCAAGATTATTGTACCGTTCCACCCCTAGAAGGAGCAGATCTGCATCTCCTACTGTTTCTGAAATAAACACATGAGGAGAGTGATGAGAATATCCTGAAGGATAACAGGACTTCATTTAATGTTTTTAATTTCAGTTTAATTAAAGTGCTTTAAGAGTCATTTCAATAAATAGTAAATACAGTGGGACTTGAAAGACATTTAGATATTTAGTTGTAATGCTTTGTAATGATTTTCATTTTAAGTTAAAGCATGTGTTTTCTACATATCCCATGTTATTTTTTTCACTTATAAGATGGATCTTAAAAATACTCCATCCATCTGCTCCTGGTTCAGCTCATCCATCAAATGTTAGAACTCGTCATGGCCCACGAGTCAAAGAGTTTGCCCACCCCTGCTTTACGTCTACAGAAGAAACACACACTTCAGCTGCCACTGGCTTTTCTGTCATTTCCGTTTGTCGTTACTCCACGGACATAAACATGATCCAAACTTTTTCTGCAGTGGTTCTGATGATATTTGTGCAGCAGCTGTAGAATTCTATCCTCACGCTTTACGTCTGTGAGCCGAGGAGGAGGAAGACAAACCGAGTGGACAGCGGCTGTACCTCGGCATACTCCCACATCCCGCACCCCACACACCCAAAGAGCCGTGGATGAAAGTCCCATGAGACGACCGGAGGAGCTTGATCATCTGGATTGCGTCAGAGGGACGACCCAACGAACATGTGCTGAACCATTTGATTTATTTTTATGAAGATAAGCGTTTACCTGATCAAGGAATAAATGAATTTGGCTTTAACATTACAATAATCCATCCACGTATGTCAGAATTAAGTTTAATTCCGACTAATCGTTTTCATTAGCGAGGCTAGATCTGGTTAGTACTTGGATGGGAGACTGCTTGGAATTCCAGGTGCCACAGTGGAAAAAAAACTGCCGTTGTGTCCTTAGACAAGGTGCTTCACCCATGTTGCCTCGTATGACACTGGTGTGTGTGTGAGTGATAGTGTATAGCTGTAAGAACACTAGTTTGGAGTGAATGAATAATGCTTTGTAAAGCGTCTTTGAGATTCCAGAAAAGTGATATATAAAACCGATGCCTTATTATTATTAGGAATTAAGTGTTTACATGGACTTTTTAAAACAGAATTTCATTTTTTTCAGATTAAATTGAAAGAGTAAGCACAGTCTGAGTTGCAGTCGCTGCCACTGTTCTCAGGCTGCACTCTCAGGTATCAGAACAACTCTACTTTTGAGTAAAATGTTAAATTTGGCAGTTAGCATTTTTAAATCGCATATAACACAGTTTTCAGCTCTTTGTTGTAATGTTGTTTCCTCATCACAAACAGACCTGACGTTGTGTTTTGTTTCATTCACACATGCAACACAAACCATCTCTACTGAACTAATGGTAAAAAGTAGCTGTTAACTTGAATACTACCACTTGATGACATCACAAGGTGCAACAGAGCATTTTGAGGTTTGGGGATGTAAATAGACTCGTAATAAACCATTATTCGAATGTGCGAATGAGACAAAACACAATTCCAAGTATGTTTTTGAGGAGGTAACAACATTATAAAATGATTTAACTCTCACAAGAGTCAATTTTGCGTAATATAGAAGCTTTAATATCAGGCTGCTTACACAATCCCGAACGTTATTTTTATTTTTCAGCGTCTATGCAAAAGTCGTTGTGACAGCCGCACCAAACCCTCCAAAAACATCTCCGAGTCGGTGACAAACAGAAATAGCACGAGCTGCCACTCACCTCAATGGGTTTCATGTGCGCTTCGTTACAACCGGCACAGAGCACAATGGAGCATGGGACGCTAACCGGAGCTAGCACCTGCCAATCACCCGCCGCCACCTGCCCCGCTTTAGAATTTTAGTCAGGTATACGACGAGTGTGGTGCCAGCGTCAAGACAGCCAGACGGAATAACAATATTTCATCAGAGTGGAGAGGGGATGAGGAGGGGTAAACGCAGAGAAGAAAAGGAGGGGAAAAGGCGACGCTAGCTAGCACTTTAAAGCCCACCTCGCGTCGCTAGTAAGACGGAGTCAAAGACTGCGCACGGGAGAGACCAAAGCCAGACATTGAAAAAAATGGTTGTAAAGAATGTCGAAGAAACAAAATAGACACAATCGCTTTGATTTTGCTGTTTAAAGATGGCGGCGGGGAGTAGCTCGTAAGTGTTGTACCGCTGAAATGCTAATACGTTTTAGCAGAGGTTGGCTAATGCTGTCTATGCATGAGGTACTTAAGATAGCGAGGTAGGCTAAAGGACAGTTATTACTGATTTTATATTATATTTACGAATTTTGCATAATGTTCACACTTGTTTTCCCAATTTTGCCATTTTTTTAGGTTCAACATTTTGATAACAATTAATTTTAGAGTACACTTATTAACATCTAACTACCTGCTAATTAGCATATTTGTAAATGGTTAATTTCTCATTAATTAGTATTTATTCAGCCCTTGTTAATGTTTAGTCCCCCATAAGCTTATTCTGCTATTATTTACACATTTACAAACACTTTCCTATTAATACACTCCTTATTAGTTTGATATTAGGCTATTTTTGTCCATGAATTATGATTCTAGCTTTTGGTAATGAAGGTTTTGTTAAGAATTAGTAACACAAGAAATGTAGTTTTACTTATTTTCACCAAAAGCTTATTAGAATCATAATCCAGGGACAAAAATGACATAGTATCAAACTAATATGTGAAAATAAGGAGTGTATTAAGTGATGCCAGAATAAGCTTATGGGGAATTAAACATTAATAAGAGCTGAATAAATACTCATTAATGACAAATTAACCACATACAATTATGAGAATTAGTTAGTAGTCAGATGTTAATAAGGATAACATTTTACAAAATTTTACTTCCTGGTTGGAAATTGTGACATCACACTAGAAAATTCCATAACTGTCACTTAGCAAAACTCCTCTAAAGTAAAGAGATTATTATCTGAGAAATACAAATATAAGAAAACACCTTTTATGTTATGAAATCACATTTAAAATATCAGAAAAAATGTGTTTAAGCGTAAATTGTGTTGAACTTTAAACTATAATTATTCCACTAAATTAAGTCAAAATTAGAGAATTATATATATATATTTTTTTTACATTTGTCATACACATGTTTATAATGGTGTTCCCTCATTCTTGAAGCCACCATATGCAGATTTTTAGCCAGAGAATAGAATAAATACGTTGTTGTTGTTGTTGTTTGTCTTTGATTTTCATTTTGGTTGCATATTCCATAGAAAAACTGAAAAATATCCAGCTTCCTGCTTGTTTCCATTGAGATGTTGTTCCTTTGGCTATAATATTCCACGATAAGGCGTAAAATGTATCTATCACCATGGAGAATGTTCCGAAGTATGTTTTTTAATTTTTATTTGTACCTTCTACTTAGAGTTAGATTTCGACCTAAACATTTTTTGCGTGATGATATAATTCTCCAGTTGCTGTTTTATTATAATCGAAATGAGTAAGAAAAAAGTCTGTATCGTGTTTGTGACCACGGCGTAACGACAAACTGAGATGACAAAAAGTCGGTAACAGCTGATTGTGGGATTTTCTTTGCGCTTTTTTTCCTGTAATTATTAATACATTCGTCCAATCAGAACTGTTCCCGACCCCCAGGCGTTGAGTGGAATTAAATAAAGCCAATTTAACATTTTTTCCATGTAAACCTTTATTCGAAATTATTATATCCATGTAAACTTGAAGGAGAATAACTGATTTGATCGTGTTAATCATGGGAAATTGTTTATTAAATTGTACGAGTGAGGGGATCCTTTATATTTAATACGTATCTTGAATTATTGGTTTTCCCATCAAACCCTGCAGGTCAGATGTGTTTTTTAGCCCTTTCCTGGTTCCCAATGGTGTCAGGCAAGGTGGAATATTGTCTCCTGTTCTTTTTAATCTGTACATGATGATGAAAAATGACAACATCACACAAGACTGGCTGTATGTTGGGGGACAGGCTTGTCCATCATCTGCTGTACGCTGATGATTTAGTTGTTCTGGCGCCGTATAGTGCCGGTCTACAGCACTACACACCGCAGTATGACATTAAATTTAATTCTAAAAAGAGTGTCGTCATGATTGCCAGGACTAAGGAGGATCAAAAGTTAAGCTTCCCCTCCTTTTATTTAAATGAGAATCAGCTGACTAATGTAATAAAAATAAAATACTTGGGTCATATTATTACAAATGACTCCTGTGATGATGATGATGATGATGACATCCAGCGTCAGTGTTGCAAACTGTGTTCATAAGCGAATATGTTGCGTGCAAATTCCATATGTGCACAAATGATGTCAAGATGAATAAGTTTAAGGTGGCATAATGATGCTCTTTGAATACTGCTAAGGACCACAAGATGGGAAATTACTAGTGCTTTGTTTGTAACTGCAAATATTCAATAGTTCCAGGCTCTAACGAGGAACCTCATGTATAAATTGATGTGAAGGTTAATTGAATTGAGGAATGGAATTATAACGTGTTTGACTGATATTAAGGAAAGTGACACCCAATATCATTACATCTGGAAATGTTGGAAGACCTTACATGATTGTGGGTTTTTTTATATGTCATGTGTGTGTCTGTGTGTGTCTGAGTGTGTCTGTGTGTGTCTGTTTGGTGGGTGTATATATGATGGGATTATATGCGAAGCAATGAGTCCGTAAATAAAGAAAAATAAATAAATCATTCTGAAATATTTAATTCAGTTCATTCAGAATTCAAAAACTCTGTAAATGTAAATGTGGCCAATGTCTGCTCACTTTAGGACTTCCAATAGACTTCCCAAAGCCTATTCCAAGTCTGAATGCTTGCTTGTGGTAATCAGTGGCCGCAATACCTACCAAAACTGTGTAAAGTATTGAAATATTTAGCTAAATTTGAACTTGCATGTCTATTTTTGTACAGAAAACAAGCACACAGGGACATGAGTTCACATACGGCGGGTTAGACTCTGTAGTGCCTTTCATTACTTCCAGAACCTTGGCAAGCCTCGACTGTTGATCAATAAGCACATGACTACAATCCAATAAGCTGTGACTACAATCCAGAGGTTCATTGGCGTGCACTCTCAGTCAGTCGACCCAGTCATTCAAACTGGAGGGGTCGAGATCCAAATATGGGTCCCCAGAGATTCTCAGAGGTCCAAACTAGATTGCTCAATATTTAGCACATAACATATTGGCTTCCTTTCCATTTGCTCTCCATGCTAAGTCACTCTCCCTTCAGAGCACTATCACAACACAGTCAGCACGCATGAAACTACCGCACGTCGCATGAGGTTTGTAAAGCTGCTGCGTACAGTTTTGTATCATTCTTTGGTCAATTTATGGAGATTTGTCATATGGGAGCGTGGGTGACTTAGGCTTGTGGACGGAGCATTGGACAGAATCGACAAAAAGCTTCGTATAGCGCCTGGGAGAAATTGTTTAATTACTGAAACGTGCCTGGGTGTCGTCTAAAACCTCTTCAGGCATGTTTTTGATAAAAGAACAATAACATGGTAGAAACTCGAGCGATTTTGCGTAATAAAATATCACAGGGGACTGGTAAAGGTCGCAGATTTCTTCATAGTCAATTAGAGACACACTCATCAGTCATTTTGTATGTAAATGACGGCTGAGTAATGAACTCCTTGTTTCACATGCGTCACTGAAACAAACAAATGTGACTCACGGTCACGTTTGGTTCTGATACTTGGTATTTAAGAAATACAGAGAGGTCATTCTGGATATGTCAGGCAATTATTATTATTATTACAAAATTAAATCAAAAGAAGTACCAAATATAGCTTAGATTTTTGCCATTTATATGAATTCTAAAATTAATTGTTCTTAAAATGTCATAGAAGTTTTGACAAAATATTAGTGTGAACTATTACAGTCAGAATAAAAAGAATTTGTGTTTAAAAGCGTTATGTTGTCATGTAGCTCTCTGTAGTTCCCTCTGTTTTACTTTATTGTACTGTATATTCATGTAGTACATTTGAGGATACATCTCACAGTACTTCAGTTACATCCAAAGTAACAGACAGAGAAGTGGGAGGGACATGTTCCAGTTTGTTCCTGTAAAATTAACCACCACATGTATAAAACGTAAAGAGAAAAGTATTTTCTAAAAGTATATTTTTAGGAGAAGCGTCAAGTCTTCTCAAGTCCCAGGCCTCAAGTCCAAGTCAAGTCCTAAATAACTGAACTTCAAGTCCAAACTGAGTCCCAAGTCTTAGTCCATTTTATCAAGTCAAGTCTCAAGTCCTAAAAATAGTGACTCAAGTGTGACTCGAGTCCAAGTCACAATTTACAAGTCTCCACCTCAGTCAAAAATAATAATGCGATGGCAGGATATTCCCATGGACTGGATAAAGAAGTGGACTAAGGGAGCGCTTTGATTCTGCTGTTTTAAAGCTGGCGGTGGAGAATCAATTGTAAGTCGTGATAACAAGAGTTCTACCGCTGAAATACTAATGTGTTGTAGCAGAAGCAGGCTAATGCTGTCTATGCATGAGGGAAGTGTTCAAGAAGGTAGCGAGGAAGGCTAAAAGACACAGACTAATCATACGGAATTTTCTATTTCTATTCTACTTTTATGAGCTTTTCACTATGTGACAGTGTTATAATATGTCGTTTGCTGTTAGAGCAGCAGGGTTTACGCGTCAAACCTGTGGGAATGAAACAAAACGCAACTCTGGGTGTGTTTGAGATTAGGAAACATTAGAACATAGATGAGAAATAGTGTAATATGGCCACTTTAAGTCATGTTGTCATTTTGTCAATATCGAATTATGTTAGCAAGATGAAATCCGGGTGTATGCAAATTTTACAACAGCTATTATTCCACTAAATTAAGTCAAAATTATTGTATTTTATTTATTTTATTTATTTATTTGGAGGATAAGCCCCTTGAGATGCCTCGGGATCTCATTTTCAAGGGGGTCCCACACAATAGAAGACAGATACAATAGGGCAGACAGTAGTATACACATACATTTTGAACAAGAACTAAAACAGAGTTCAAGATATAGTCATTATTATAAAAAAAATTATATGACAAATACAAATAACAGAAGAAAACACATTTTGTTATGAAATCATGTTTAAAGTATCAGAAAAAAATGTGTTTAAGCGCAACTTGTGTCGAACTTTTAGACAAAATTCTCCCTAATGTGATGTCATCTATATGTTTAAACTCTCTACTTCCTGTCATTTTCATATTTTAACATATTCTTCAACTTTTCTCATCAAATTGCTTGATATGTGTAAAACTATAATTATTCCACTAAAAAGTCAAAATCAGAGAATTCTATATTTAAAAAGAAAATTGCCATAAGCACATTATAATGGTGTTCCCTCCATATGCCACCGTATGCAGATTTTTAGCCAGAAAATAGCAGCAATATGTTTTTAATTTATTTTTCATGTTTTTTTTTAATTTTTATTTTGGTTGTATATTGCACAGAAAAACTAAAAACATGCAGCTTTACTGTGAGTGGGTTTGCATCTCCTGAGATCTGACTCTCATTTGGCCTGGAGAAGGGTCACTTCCTGCTTGTTTCCATAATAATATTGTTCCGTTGGCTATAATATTATACAGTATGAAGTGAAATGTATTTATTCCCATGGAGAATGTTCTGAAGTATGGTTTTAACTTTTTATTTGTAACTTCAACTTACTTAGGTTTACATTTTAATGGATTCATGCATGTTTGAGTAATCCTGTATTGCCCTGCAAGAATTTGGCTTCTAAGTCGCTACGTCATAATTCTATTTCCGGGTCCATGCTGTAGGGTTGTGAACCCTGCTGTTTGAACAGATCACAAACCAATACAAATGGTGAGGAGAAACTGTCATTCTTTTGTTTTTTCCAGTTAGTGAGCAAGAGAAGAGGAGATCTGATCCCAAACTTAATCTGTGAGAGTAGATCTGTTTTTGGTGCAGGTACAAGTAGCTACAAGGAAATCTGCTGCACTGATTCTTCGCCACGTTCAATGTTCTACCATCGTTATTTATGTGCACAACAGACATAAATATCTAAACCCTAACACTGTATTAAGAAATTAGCATCATTGTTAATGTTAAATTAACATTTAACAAGTAATTTAACATCATCTCTCGTTTCTAGCAGCCTCTTTAGCACTGTCGCTAGCAAAGCAGGTTTACGTCATAGCTGCTAGTGCTTTTCCTCCAAATCGTCACAGTACATGTTCTCTCATCGTTATTTATGTTCACAATGGAGCTCGGAAACCCGACCAAAGTCCGACAGGATTCGGACAAATATTTAGAACTTGTGTTGGGCTCAGGTCGGACTCGGACACATCAGAGCGTCTCCTGTTTCCTGTCTACAGTAAAACCACTCGCTCTGAGACTCTGAAGTGTTCAAAGATCAGAGCTCTGCACTTCGAGTTTAATACAAGATACAGATACAAGTCAAAACTGTGTTATTATGTGTGAAATGTGGTGCAATACAGGATTTTTACTGCATTAAAAGATTGGCAATAAAGTCCACAGGAAGTAAAGTCACTGTCGCTAATCTGCAGCTTCACAAAGATCCGTGCACTGTGTGGATAAACAAACACACGTGAGGAACTACTTTCGCCTTTTTACTTTTAAATAACGTCTCAAACTGGATTAATAGTGATGTTTCGTGGACTGGATGTCATTATTTGTGGAGGACAGTTTATATGGAGAATGTTGATGAAATGCTGGAGTTTAACTTTACAAAAGATGAAGAATAAAGTCTTCTCATTATTTTTGCTATATCCCTTGTTTGTATTTTTCATCTCTGTGTCCCCAACCTTTTTTGCCCCATGGACCGGTGTAATGTCAGACAATATTTTCAGGGACCGGCGTTTAAGGTGTGGCGGATAAATACAACAAAATAATATGATATGAGCTGCATTCCAAGTGGTGAAGCAGTTTTGAGGGCTTCATTGCCTCATTCGAGAGCTGGTCTCGGTGCAGTGGGAATCTCCTGTTGGGATAAATCCGTATTTTAAGTAGGACTCCTGATATTGTCTATTAAATGTAGCTTTATTTTTCTTGGAAGTCGTAGGCTCCTCTTCTGTCTCCTGGCTGGGCCTTTTCCCCTTTGCAAAGAAACTTTCCAAAGACGTTTTTTGCTGCTCCTGGGTTTCATTTTAGCGGCAACCGAGAAGAGCCTGGACCTGCGTCAAGAGTGACCTAGACGAATGTAACAGAGAATCGGGTAATTTTTCAAAATAAAATTTCTTTCGGATTCTGAAATAAATAAAGTTATTTATTCTTTCTGTGCGGCCTGGTACCAAATGACCCACGGACCGGTAACGGGTTCGGGTTCAGACACAGATATCTTAATGCTTATTGGACTCGGGTTGTTTTAATACATTCTTGCGGGTTGAATTTTTCGTCAGACCCGGAAGTCGTGTGTGACGTCAGACTTACAAGCTGAATAGTGCCTGCTCACTTTACAGCAGCATTATAACATAGATGGGAAATAGTACGATATAGGGTCTTTAAGTCACGTTTTCGTTTTGTTAGTATCAGATTATGTTAGCAAGATGAAATCCGGGTGTAACGCTCTATGCAATCTTTACCAGGCACCTCCAGCGGCGTTCCCACAGCCACAGCCACGACAGAGGAGTTCATTTTATCCTTGCGTGAATGAAACATCACACCATTTTACCCTGTGTTCCTCTTCATCTGCTCTCTCCACCTGTTTGCGCTCTCACAGACACTTGTCCATTCTCCCCTCTCCACACGCGCCCTCCATGTTCGTTCATTAGCATATAAATAAGTCATCCAAACACCCAAACACACTCGCGGGCTGCGGCGCCGTAGCACGCCGCTGCCTCCGCTGGCCTGGAAAGGTCTCTGGCGTCGGCACGGAACTGCATTAGCGAGCCGTGGTCCTGCATTGTCCGTGCGAGAATGCTTTTAGGCTAATTACACGCGACGCCGCTATCTATGTCGCGATGAATTCTAATCTACACCGTCTGTTCTCATGCAGATTTTTACGCTGCCGGTGTTATATGGAGCGCTTCGACTGTCGGGGGGGGAGATGGAAACGAAAGACGGAGGATGCCGAAATGAGAAGTCTATTGAAGAATTTCGGGGTACACAATGTTTTATGTTACTGCAAAATAAAACTCAAGCAGAAGTACAAGGCAAGACTCCAAGAAATGAATCAAGTAAGAGTGAAACAAATATTTGGGAAAAGTAGTAATCAAATACAGTTTCTTTGTGGATAAGAACAACTCATCTGAATGCATACTGTTGATGTGTCCCTGGGCAAGGCACTTCCCCCAGCTGTATTGTATTTCACTATATAAATATAGCCTATATTTATAAAAGTCATCAAAATTATTTCAATATTACACATGGGAAATTTGGCAATACGGGCAAATTTGGCAATATGGGCATGGCAATACGCCCGCCTGTATTTTTTTAGATCGATCAAAGCCGATACCAAATAATCTGCTGGATCAATATCTATATCTAATATAGTATTTTCCACACAAGAAGGTTTTTGGCTATTACTCAAGTATCAGTACAAAGCAGTGGTCCAAGAAATTACTCAAGTAAGAGAAACTACTACTCAAGTACAATTCCTTTAAAATGTAGTTCCTCACCTTTGATATTGGTGTGTCAAATTTACAGGTTTTTTTTGTAGAAATCTGAAATCTGTGTATTTTGTGCAATAATATTAAAATGTATGAACATTTTCTTGTGTGTGGTATTTTCGCTTTTATCTCGACAAGAACAACTTGCTGATTCAAACCTCATCTGACTGCATACTGATGATGTGCCTCTGGGCAAGACACTTCCCCTAGCTGTATTGTATTGCACCAAACAGTACATAAATATAATCTATATTCACTTTGATCCTAGTATGTTGTCAAAATAATTTCATTAGACTTGAAAAATGTCTTCTTAAGTTCCATTTGATCTTTTACTTTCACTTTCATTTTGCACAACTGGAGTGAAAAAGTATTTGGGAAAGCTACTATTCAAGTACAATTCCTTTAAAATGTACTCAGGTAAATGTAGTGCAAATAAGTACTACCCACCTCTGGTATTGTTGCATCAAATTTACAGTTATTCACTTTTGGAAATTTGAAGAAAAAGCAGTGTGTTTTTTGCTAAATTATTAAAATATATGGACATTTTTGTGTGGTATTTTGTTTTCACTTAGAATAACTGCATAAGAAGTACTTTCTGATTTGAACCTTCACTGCATAAAGCTTAAAAAATAAACACTTCAATCTATCTGAACATGACTTAAAAGTAGTGAAATGATCTGTCCGTGCGGCAAGACCATTTTACTTGATAAGTTTTCCTAAATGAAAATAAACCCCCTCTAGAATAGAATGAAGCAGTCTCAGAACAAGTAAGTAGATAATAAATCCGAAAAGATAAATAACATGATATAGGTTTTAATTTTAAAATCTTGGCCAGACAGAGAAATTTGTATTGTTGGTAGACTGGCATACTGATGACGTGTCCCTGGGCAAGACACTTCCCCCATTTGCACTGTATTGCACCAAATAGTACATAAATATAGCCTATTTTTAAAAAAGCACTTTAATTCTAGTATGTCATCAAAATAATTTAAATATTACACATGGAAATTGTCTTTTTAATTTTTCTTTTTACTTTCACTTTCACTTTGAATGACTGGATTAAGTGTAAAAATTGGTTGACTCAAACTCTCCACCTATACTCATCCTTGGGCAAGGCACTATAAGCAAGGCAAGTTTATTTGTATAGCACAATTTGTACACAAAGTAATTCAAAGTACTTTATAGAATAAGAAATGCATTAAAATCATAAAACAAACAAACCAAAGCATAAATAGTCCTCGTAATAATAAAAGAAGAGTATGTATCATGTAGTGTTGCACCAATCGACGGTGATACTATAAAATGTGCTGCATCAGTAATCGGCTTCTACTGTATGAGCTTTTAGGCTAATTACACATGACGCTGCTATCTATGTCGCAACGAATAGTAATCTACACTGTCTTTTCTCATGCAAATTTTTACACTGGCGGTGTTATATGGAGCACTTCAACAGGCTGCAGCTGTCGGGGGGAGATGGAAAAGCAAGATGGAGGACGCCGAAATGAGAAGCCTATTGAAGAATTTCGGGAGACAATAGGTACACGGTGTCTTGTGGGTGAATGGGCGCGCTGCGGAGGCGGGTTTCAATAGGCCGGAGCTGATTTTCATTTGGTTTGAAATGAGCAATAGAAGCGCACGGCCCCGATACACACAATATGTCAACGGAAATGCTGCGTCTGTGTGTTTCTGCATTATTGTTGCTTCTCAATACTCGACGCCTGTGTGATTGCGTGTATACATGCATTGTGCCCCTGAGCAAAACACTTCATCTGCTTGTTACTCTACTTGGGTCGAACCTCATCTGATTTCATCCTGATGGTGTGTCCTTGGGCAAGACACTTCATACAGCTGTATTGTATTGCACCAAACTGTACATAAATATACCCAATGTAGTTTTTATTCAGTTAAATACTAGTGGAAAATGCGTTAAGTACTTTCACTTTAAACAACTGGATTAGGTGGCAAAATCTGCAAACGTCTCCCACTATACTAATGCTGTGTCCTTGGGCAAGGCACAATAACCACATTTATTTTCTTGGGATACACCAATTCTCGCCAATTCTGAAAAGTTTGCTAGATTAAATATCAGTGTCCAAAAATCATTTCACACGATATCGTAGTTGGACATATAGTATAAATTGATATAAAAAGACAATTTACTTGTTGTAGTTGGCCCAGAAAATCTTAGAATATTTTATTTTTATCCATACAAAGTTCTTCTGTGGTTACTTGAGAGATGAAAAACCGAAAAATTTACTCTTGTGAGGTTTTAAACATGTTATAATGCTGTTACCTCAAAAACACACCTGGAGTTGCGTTTTATTTCATTCATACATGTTTGAGTAATCATTGAGTTAGTCTGTCTACAGCTCAAAATGCTCTGTTCCACCTTGTGATGTCACAAAGAGGAGTAGGTTTCAGGTGAACAGCTCCTTTTACCTTTAACTTTGAAGAGATTCCAAATCTAAAATGATTCAGGTATGATTCCTGTATTACCATATGACATCACAAGGTGGAACAGAGTGTTTTCTATTTGAGAGAAGAACTAAATCTGCAGGGTTATAGGTATATTTTTGGTAAGTAAGCATTAAACAGCATAGTTGATTGGAAATTAACATTATATGGGCTGTTTAAAGAAAATAAAGTCTGTTTTCAGTCTCTGCACAGGTATTGGTTGATATCGAATGTAGGCAGATACTTAAAACGACAGTATCGAAATCCGTATCGGAACTATTGCAAAAGCTGGGTCGGTGCATCCTTCGCATTTTGATGCACCAAATTGCGAGTGAGTCTTTTTTGTATAATTTAATTGTTATCTATTGTTATTAAAATATGGAAATTGCCTCCTTGAGTGGCATTTCCCCTCTTTAATTGGGTTGGATTAGGTGGTTTGAACTTTACCTGATCGCCTGAGGCATACTGATGTTTAAATAAATCCTTTTCTCTGCATACAGTTAAAAGAGGCACTGTGGAACTTTCCTGGTTTCCTGTTTGTATTATTATTATTTGCTCTGAATGTTCCACAGTGCAGCATTAAACGTATATATCTTGTTTTCCTTGAATTACGGCTGATTCTATTGCTCAAAAAAGTGAATGGATCTGGTCTGTAAACTGGAATCCTGGTATCGTCATTTGTTTTCTGTCACGAGGTTAATGCTATACTATGGAACATCTTGGGCAGTAGCAAGATCTCCATGGAGAGGGAGACCTTTATTCATTTATTTATTGCTTGTTTGTAACAAAAGTCCACAAAAAAAAGGGAAAAAAAAACAAAAAAAAACACAAACCCAAGACCAGATACTGGTTGGTCATGTATTTATTTATTTTTGTTTCTTTCTTCTGTCTTTTTTTTTTTTCTTTTTTAAATTTTGGTATTTTTGTAAAAAGTGAAAATGTTAAAATAAATCAAATGAATCAAATAAAATACTCTTTGGTCTTTTTTTTTTTTTAGAACAGAAGTACATAAACAATAAAGAAAAATGACACAAACCACACACAACAGTCTAATATATAATTTTGCTCTGTCTACCGGAGCATTTAATTGCATAGTTCCAGTATCTTTGAGTAAATGTTTCTAGCTCCCCTGGCCATATCGGTTAAACGTCTGTCCAATTGAATTAAATCTGCACCAATTTGTCCTGTCCCTTGGAAAATCAAGCTCCCATCGACAGCCCCGCACTCATTCTTATGGGAAGAAATGACCTGCACTAGAATATACACGACAGAGGAGAATGTGGTGCTTGAGCTCCCCCATCAGGACAAAACCACAACTGCAAGAAGGGAACTTATCGTGCAGGGGAGTTTTCTAACGCTGTTGATGGTCAGAGCCAGGCCAAAAATTGAGAATAAAAGTAACGTTGCTTCGAAATAATATTACTCAAGTAGAAGTACATAGAGGAGGTCCAAGAAATGACTCATGTAAAAGTAAAATCGTGAAAAGTACGACTCAGGTAAAAGTCTGATTCATAATTTAAAGTTAAAAATGTGACATAATGAAGGATAGACACAAAAATGAAAAAAAAAAAAAAAAACTATATTATTACATTATGTTTAGTGGCTTTTAACACCGCGTGAGTTGTGTGGTCCTCTGTGTCTTTTATTTATTTATTTATTTTTTTATATGTATTTTATGTTTTTTTATTTATTTATTGCTATCTTATGGCTTTGCTCTTATTTGATTTTACTGGTTTATTGTTTTAGGACTAACATGATTTTAATCTGTGTTTAATTAGTGTTTATTTTATTATTATATTATTATTGTTGCTTTTAGTTTGTATTTGTGCAGCACTTTGGAAACTGTTTGTTTATGAAATGTGCTATAGAAATAAAGTGGATAGGATTGGATTTCTGAAGGAGCACTGCAAGAAATACAAATGTTTAGATCATTTCCTATTGTCGACATAAAGTTTTTGTCACTTGAAGACTTACTCAGAGTGGAAATAGGGTTCATGTATGATGCCGAATAGTTTTGGAATGATCTCGAGCCGTATCAGAACAAATATGAGAGCGCATAGGCTAGTAAACGCCCGTGGACACTATGGAAATAAAAGAAAGTACTACAGTTTAATATTGAAAACTCCATTCTATTGTTTAAAGAAAGTCATTGTGGTTTGGTCATTGTGGTATCGGTATCAAGTCTATAGAAAAATTAAACAGAAACATTTTAAATTTCGGAATGGAGGCAGCTGGAGGCAAAAGTGAAGTGGAACATAATGTGATTTAAAAAACAAAAAAAAAAAACTGGGATTAACTTTAGAATATCACAAAATATTAAAAATATTTTGTCAAAGTTTGGAAAATGAAAACCTCTCAGATCCACGTGAATGATTCATGTGGATTAAAAACACTTGCAATTGTATTTTACACTATTTTACTGTTTATTATAACAAGAAATTATGATTGATATAAGGAAAAATCCACATTTTGAGGTTTTACTGGACAAATCCTCACAGAAATTTTGAGACCACAGCAGTTTTTCAGTTCATCTACAGATATATTACACGTTTCATCATAAATTATACTTTTTGCGATACAATATTAGGGTTAGAAAACTGCATTTTTCCATCCTTCTTAAAAGAGAAGCAAAGTATATATGATTTGTACCTTGGAAATTCAAAATCGTTGCTTATTTTTTGTTCTAATGTCATAAAACCATTAGCATTTAGGTCTGCTCATTCGTTAAGCATTGTAAGTAAATGTTAGGTCATAGTCTAATGACATGAGGTTTGAAAGTATTTATACCTCAGTACTGAAATTAAGTTTGAAATTTAACAGTAGTATCGTGATGCTATGACAAAACCTGCCCTAGTAAAGCTGCACAGTGTCCTTTTACGTTTCACTACACGAAATAAGTCTAAGATGTCCCCAAAGACTGAATAATGCATAAAACTGGGCCTTTAAAAAAAATATTCAAATCAAAATTCAGGTCTACAGTTGGTCGGAGCTCCCCTGCTGCTCCACCGGCTTCAGAAGACAAACCATCGGGGAACGCTGTCATCCTCATTTGCATACAAGTAAATACACTTTATTTTGATTTCCTCGCCCTCGTTCACGTACAGAAAAACTGTATTTCTTCCCACACCATCCCCCCAAAAGCACCGCGCCGCACTCGCCTGTATCTTTGGCCGTGTTTGCGTCTAATTACAGCTGTCCAGACTTCCCTCTCCCCAGACGCTTTGAGCTGCTCTCGGGTGAATGACCTGCAGGCTTACCCTATCTTCAAGCACACAGGCCACACTGCAGAGGGAGCGAAGAGACACAGTCAATTTAAAGCTTGTTCCATCAGTTTGTTGCTAAAAAGACGATACAGAGATACTCTCCCAGGCAATACCAAACTTAGAAGAGAATTAGCTTAGGTCAATATTCCTGCGCATTTGGTGTAAAAAGTCATTTGAAAGTTGAAACTTAAAGAGGGGTATTTTACTTCCATGTGGTATTAAATGCTAATACGTATTTAGCTTTTTATTGACTTGTAAAAGCTATATTCACAGAAAACAATATATTAACATGTTTTTTAAGTTTTGCTTTTTAAGCGCAGCTTTGAGGTTTGTGAAGAAAGTACCCAAAACCCCCAACCCTGACCTTAACCCCTAAACCTAACCCCTAAACCTAACCCCTAAACCCTAAAACCTAACTCTAATCCTAACCCTAACCCTAAACCTAACCTTAACCCCTAAATCTAGCCCTAAACTTAACCTTAACCCCTAACCTTAACCCCTAAACCTAACCTTAACCCCTAAACCTAACCCCTAAACCCTAAAACCTAACCCTTAAATCTAACCCCCAACCTCTAAACCTAACCCCTAACCTTAACCCCTAAACCCTAAAACTTAACCTAACCCCTAAACCTATCCTTAACCCCTTACACTAACTCAAAAACAAAAACAGTGATGCCGACAGACACATTTCAGCCTATTTTAGCAACAATACAGACTATTTCGTCCTTGAAAAGTGCACACGGTAAAAGTTTTGTGCATTTGTGGACAGGGAAGGATAGGGAACCAATCAAACTCAAATAGTCATCATGACGCTCGATGTTTTCCGTTCACTTTCAGCCACTCCCCCATCGTGACATGACAACCTAATCAGCATAATCCACAAACCTACAATGCAAATGTCTCTGAACTGGTCAAGATTTTAAAACATATATTCAGATGTACTATTTACTTACAAGTTCTGAAGCTACTAATATGTTTAAGCCTTTTTCTGATTGTTTTAAGTGCTAACCTTAACCCCTAACCTTAACCCCAAAACCTAAACCTAACCCCTAAACCTAATCCCTAAACTTAACCTTAACCCCTTAACCCTAACCCTAACACCTAACCCCTAAACCGAACTTTAATCCCTAAACCTAACCCCTAAACTTAACCTAACCCCTAAACCTAACCCCTAAACCCTAAAACCTAACTCTAATCCTAACCCTAACCCTAAACCTAACCTTAACCCCTAAATCTAGCCCTAAACTTAACCTTAACCCCTAACCTTAACCCCTAAACCTAACCTTAACCCCTAAACCTAACCCCTAAACCCTAAAACCTAACCCTTAAATCTAACCCCCAACCTCTAAACCTAACCCCTAACCTTAACCCCTAAACCCTAAAACTTAACCTAACCCCTAAACCTATCCTTAACCCCTTACACTAAACCTAACCCCTAACCTTAACCCCTAAACCCTAAAACTTAACCTAACCCCTAAACCTATCCTTAACCCCTTACACTAACTCAAAAACAAAAACAGTGATGCCGACAGACACATTTCAGCCTATTTTAGCAACAATACAGACTATTTCGTCCTTGAAAAGTGCACACGGTAAAAGTTTTGTGCATTTGTGGACAGGGAAGGATAGGGAACCAATCAAACTCAAATAGTCATCATGACGCTCGATGTTTTCCGTTCACTTTCAGCCACTCCCCCATCGTGACATGACAACCTAATCAGCATAATCCACAAACCTACAATGCAAATGTCTCTGAACTGGTCAAGATTTTAAAACATATATTCAGATGTACTATTTACTTACAAGTTCTGAAGCTACTAATATGTTTAAGCCTTTTTCTGATTGTTTTAAGTGTTTGTATCTTAAATTTTGGCCACGCTTTGTTGCAGTATAGTGGATGACGTAGACTTGTGGGCAAAGCATCGTGCAGAATCCGCTAAAGTCAAGGAGTGTTTGAATAGGGCCCTGGAGAGATCTCAAAATGACTCAAACTTGCGTAAATGGCATCTTAAACCTTTTCAAGTACGTTTCCAGGTATATTTTGATGAGGGGGCAACAATATAACACGGTTAAAAGGTCAAAATTGTATTATGTGTGTTCTTTAAAGAGTGACATTTGGAGCAGAGTTGAATAGTTTAAATCAAGAGCTCGTGATCTGTTACTGGCAGACGAAGAATGAAATGTTCACAGCGGATTTAGTCATTAATCAAAACAAGATTATGTCATAAAGGTCAAGTGTTACGCATTATATTAGTTTTACTTTCAGACTTGTTCACAGAAAACCAAAAAGTCAGATATAGATATGGTAAAAACAACAACGTAAAGGTGTAAAAAAAACGACTCGACTACTTGTGGAGTACATCCATCTGCTTGTAGAATGTTCCGCGGGAGGACATTAAACACGTCTACTTTCATGCAGATTAGCAAGTGGCCAATTTAACGGTTAGGTCTTCGGAGAGGCTGCTCAGAATAAGAATGAATGTTTTTCAAGGTAATTCTGAAAAATATACACACTTCTACGCGATATAATAGATGGATACATTTGCAGTGACATCACGGCGGGGGTGTTTTAGATGTATATTCATGGCGGAATGTTCAGCAGTTACCATGACGACGCTATGCGCATATTAGAAAACGCTGCCCAAAAAAGAAAAAAGAAAAAGTAACGCGCAGAAACTCGTCTATCTGCTTACGTGTCGTAGTTTCAGCCAAGTGAGTTCGTTATGGTCAGATTGCATTAAAACGAGATAAAAGTTTAACAATTCTCAGACAAAACAGTGCCTACAGTTAGCTTTGACATCAGCTGCAAAGTCAGTCAATCAATTCCAAACATTAGAACGCCAGAAAAGTTACACAATGCACTTTTAAATGGGGATACCATGCAGGCAGTCACATATTCTGCACACACAAACAGCGACAGTTCTAGAAGTACTGAAGTACACATATAAAAATGTACTTTTAGAGCAAATAAAGTAAAAGTACTTCACACAGACCTTTACGCGGGACGTCATTATGAGCATGCTCAAAATAACCCGTCAGCCTTTTCAGTAGTTATGAAAAAATAAAAACTTACTTTGTACTTTTCAGTCCAAAACGAGTTCTTTCGTCAAACAGAAAACACGCCGTTCCACCTTGTGATGTCATGTGGTAATACAGGAAGTGCTCCTATGTGTTTTTAAATTCAACACACCTTCACTTGAATCATTTGGATAATTTCAGCCCTGTGATTTCCAATCTCTATGAAATTAAAGGATAAAAAAAAAGCTGTTAACTTGAAAACTACCTTATGACATCACAAAGTAGAACAGAATTTTGAGCTTTAGCGATGCTCCGGGTGCGTTTTTGACGAGGTTACAGCTTTATAACATGGCTAAAACGTCACAAGAGTAAATTTTTCATAAGATAAACTAAACTAAAATAAGACTGAACCGATCTAAATTTGTTATGTAAGTGTTTTTCATCTCTTAAATCACCGCAGAACTATTTTGTATGAATAAAAAATAAAACATTCTGAGATTTTTTGGGCAAACTACAACCTCTAAATTGTCTAATTACATTCTTTTATACTGTACATCCAACTCAGAAATTGTATTTTGAAGCCAATATCTGACATCACAAGGTGGAACAGGGCATTTTGAGCTTTGGAGATTTAGAAAGACTAAAATTAATGGTTATTCAAACGTGTGAATGAAACAAATACACAACTCTGGGTATCTTTTTGATGCAATAACATGGCTTAAAGCTCAAAAGAAACCGTTTTGCGCTACTTTCCAATACTGAGTTCGACATTAACCCAGTATTCAAGCATCTCAATATGCACTTTATATTATAGAATGATCCGAATAGTCAAACAAATTACTTTCACTCAATCAATTTGTGTCTATTTGAGCTTGTTACTGCGTCTCTCTCTGTGTCGCGGTCCACAAACTCAATACGTCCCATTTTCTCTACTGCAATGACCCCTCACTGGTCTACGGGGAGCTGATTTAAACTGATTTTATGAAGTTATGCCCGGCTTTTTCCATCACAGATATTTGATTTCTGCACATAATGAGTGTAATAAATTAGCCCAGTTATAGATCTGTATCAGTTATAGAGCACTACCGGTGCAAGCCTTTTCCCAGAACGGCGTTTTTTTTCCCCCTCGATTTGAAAATGTGAAATAATATGCCATCAGCCACTGCTCCCGGCCACACTTTTGGATTAAGTTAATAAGCTGTTTGGAGGAGAGCGAAATTGTGCTGATGGGAAGTGACACAGCACAAGTGGAGAGGTCCTCAGAGGAGAAGTCATTTCAAATTCTAATCCAGTGCACTGTAAAAATGAGAAAGTCAATGCTGTAGGCTATAGTGAATGTGATTAGTCTTAACAGTGAAGGGTAATTCAAAATCAGTTACAGAAAAGTTTGCGACACATAGTGCAACTAAAATAAAATCTTGTACGTATAAACTAAGACATCAAACTTTTTGGGGAGTTTAACTTTGGGCTTCCATGTTTTATAACTTCAAAGAACTTCCAAATAATTCACAATATAATCATGACTTTATCATGGGCAGGGTCATGAAGAGAGACATCTCAGCTCCCAGACTTCCCTTTGACACTTTTTCCATCTCCTCCAAGGGGAACCTGAGATGTTCCCAGGCCAGACAAGAGACACAGTCCCTCCAGTATGTCCTGGGTCTTCAATGGGGTCTCCTCCCAGTGGGACATGCCC
>KN514094.1:0-14135 GCA_000787155.1 Scartelaos histophorus
TTCTTCGCTAATGAGCCCCTCCTCCCCGACCCGTTGCCATGGAGTTCTGTGACTGACAGTTTTCACAAAAGTTCGCAAAACTTTACTTTTTTTCTATTTTTGATTTGTCATGGATTTTGGTTACCATGCCAACCAAGTTTATATAGTTAATGAAGAAGCGGCAAGTTTGTCCTGAAATTAGCAGTACATTTTCAAACTTCTTATTTTGAAAACTGAAATGGTTAAATGTCAAGATTTTTTTTACTGTTTGTGGAAGACTTGCTCCTGGCGTTTATAGGCAAACACGTCTGAATCCAGAATTTGTTGATAAACTTGCCTCAACGAGTTCTCCAGCAGCTTCTCTTCTGTCTCCTTTACAAAATACATTACAAAACTGATTTCACATACTTTTATTCTACAGCTCTATGCAACCAGCTGCATTCAGTCACGATATCAACTTAAAACTATAGTGACACTTTAATAAGACATGAACAAAGACTTAATTAACTATGAACAAATAGTTTATTAAGAATCAACCAAACTTCTTCAAAACCAGTTAATTTTAAACCGTTTTCACTGTCCACATTTACTGCTCACACTCCTAATGCGTCCAGAGCATCCCGATTATTCACCGCAATGAGTTTTTAAATGCTTTTTACTACTTTGAGAGGCCAGAGCGGAGTTTTTGCGATCATGGCGATGCTAAAAACACCTAGCCTGGGAATAAAACGCTCTATAATTAGATGCAGACAGCAGGCAGGCTGTTTTTAATCTGTTTTTATATCTGTACTGGAACAAAACAAATCTTACTACATGACAGAATTTGGCTACAGCCTCTTTATATCTTTTATCGTTATGAATTCATTCTTGTTTTAGTTTATTAAGGGTAATTACGGTGTTATCTCCTGATTCTAGCCTTACCTAACACAAGTTGAATCTTATCGTTTGCTATTCTTTCCCAAAGTGCTTACTTATGTCATCTCTCCTCTCTCTCCCTTATATTTCCTGAAGCGTTTCCCTTGTGTCATCCCGGAGCCACAGGCCAGTCTGCCCATCATTACTCACTGTGAGCTCAAGTGTGATGAGGTGTGTAAAACGCACTAGACAAAACATGTTTCCAAAAGCATGCCCCGCGTCCAAAACCACAATATTTTCCTATCCATAAAGACCCAGAGATTGGAACTACTGCCAGCCGTACTTTCTCTTACCACCATTTTAGAGCTACATTGTCATATCGTTATAATACAAGCTCATGTATGTCATAGACCCTTTAAAAGTTTCTAAACAATAAAATAACAGAATGGAGATGAGAGAAGTGTGATGGAAAGCATGTAAATCCAATGAAAAAAAAAAAAAAAAACTTCACAAATTATGAAAAATCAAGATAGTTTGACAAGTGAAAACCATTTTAGAAATGCCAGAACACAATTTTAAGACAGCCACAACTGTATTTTTCATGTTTAACAGGACACAATTTTGGATCCAGGCACCATTTTTGGGTTTACCGGACAAACACAACACAATAGTTTTTCATTTTATCTACAGATATATGTACTTTACTGCAAACTGTACTTTTTGTGAAGCTCAAATACCATTATGAGGCTCAAACAGTATAGTATTTTTCCATCCTTTGTAGTAGAGTGAAACGAACTAACAATTCTACAAACTGGGAATTGAAAATCATTGCTTATTTCTCGAGACACACAATCATAACCGTGTACATCTGATGTCAGTTATCATCATGGTTTACTTGCCTCTAATCTGGGATATTGCAGATTCTGACATAGCGCTTTAAAAAGGTCCACGGGGTCATATAGTATCTAACTGTTTATATTTCCTGTGTAGGTACGCTGAGTTTGTGTACTAATTTGTGTAGCGGGATTAGCGTTAAGCCAGACAGGATGGGGCCACAGCGACGGCATCAAACGTCCCCCTCCTCAGATCTCTTTATGTCTATGTACAAGGAAGTCTGGACAGAACACCTGACGCACGGTGGATTTTCAGCCACATAAAACCATGAAAGGAAAATGGCGGCGCGGTGTCACAGTTTCCACTATCTTTGATACAGTTGTGCTTGAACCAGACCTACCTGTTCTTATGTGGCAGCCTCCTCACCTGCTTCCAACCGCAACTTTGTACCTTCTGTGGTAGTAAAAGTACTTCAAGGAGTATGTTTCGGCTTGATAAAATGAAGGCACTGTTAGTCCGCTTTCAAGTTTTATGTCAGGTCTTGCTTATAGACAGTGCTGCAAAACCGTAGTAGAAAAAATATAGTACTTTCCTTTTGCCATGATGTTGAATTATACCAATCAGTTAAGACTGAGCTGCTATTAGCCCATAACATACTATTGTACTGTTAATTAGGATCAGTTTTGTGGCATGTATTAAGTATTTATAGTAAATACTTTCTGTCTCTGCACTGGTACTGGTTGAGCTTGGGTAAAAGTATTTGAAAAGTTGTCACAAAGCACAATGGAGACAACTGGAGGTGTCATGTTAAAATCTGTTCTACAACCAATAAAGGATAAGTTATAATTTTTCCATTTCCGTGGTAGAAATTTTTGACTTTTTATGACATTGTGCAACTAATTCCAATTTCTTCTGGTGAATGTTCCTATTCACTTTTGCCAGTTGATTCCATTTCAGAAATTTGAATGCATTTGTTCGGAAACTTTTAAAGGGTCTATGCAAATTCTTGGAATAATCTGTGTGATTTTTGCATAGTTTTGACTGGAGATTGTCTGAGTGGACGTACTTAAAATCTATATAGACCAGATGCACATCCAGAATATAATATGCTACTATAATTACATGATTTTACTTTACACAAGTCTTTTCCTTCAGTACTAGGGCTCCAAATCACAGGGTTCCTTGTGATTTGATTCGATATGGCCATGCATGCAAGAATTGTTGTATTGCACATTATATAACACTATTTTTAAGAGTCAAATGCATTTTAACAATAGTATTTCTTTGCTAAACCACTACACAAAAATACTTTCTCAAAACAAGCAACAAAACTGTAGCACTCACAATGATTTACTAAAAAAATCCTCTTAGCGATATGTCGATACAGCACGATCTGTACTGTATCACCCAATTTAGTATCACAATATCGATATCAATGCATTTTTCCTAAGTCTGTTATCGTCATAAAGCACATTTTTGGAACAAACAATCGCAGCCATGACGTGCATCCCGCACATATCCAGAAACAATATTTGATTGTAAAGCAGCTTAGTTTTTCCACCATTAGCAGGAGGCCGCACAAACAAACCCTTGTGAGCGCCTGAATCAGATCCACACTGTTGACTGTGCCGCCTCTTTGGCTGTGGTGAGATCACTATGACAGAGTATTTGTGTTCACGGGGCTTGTACAGTAGGCCCGCAGTGCAGCCCGCTTTAATATTTTGAATCATCGCCACGTCAAGAAGGAGGAGATTACAGGGTGCAGCGCCAATAACACACGCTATTAGGAAGACAAGGTGTTATTAAGATACTGATGTCAGGTGAACTGTCAGAGAGCAGAGGGAGTGACTAAAGGCGTGCACGACAAAACACAACAAAACACAACTTATCAAGACCGGAGATGTTTTGTTTGGAAAATCTCTTAGGTTTATATATAGTAGCTTGTCAGTTGTTTGAAGTATTTATGTTTTATTGCTTGACATGTGCCATTATTAATCTATAACTGTAACACAACCACTGTAAGGAAAACACAACCCAAGTTTCTTTAGTTTCCTTTTCTGTTTTGTTTACACCTGCTCTGTACTCAAATAGCAATTATTGGATTGGTTCAGTTTGGATTTTGGATTATTATGGGTTAACACCAGCAGAGGTGTGCACTCATGTCACCCATATAATTTAGAGAAACTACTAGGCTACTTTAATACTGAGTAACAAATAAAATCCATTTACTATAGATTTTGTGCACTGTAAAACCCTGATGTGATTTAAATCCATTTAGTTTCATTGAGTTACTGTTCAAACTCTAAATGAAGTAAGTACAGAGAAGGAGTAAGTGAAAACAGACATAAGTATATCAAAAAACCCTCCCAAACCCCCCCAAAATTTTTCATTATTCAAGTAAATGCAACAAAGTTCTTCCCATTTCTGCAGTCATTAGGAAAGCCTCTTATTCTTCGGATACGTGACCAGCCACAGCTTTCCAAATTTGGATCAACTTAATTCTACGATTTGAATCTTGTCTAATCAATCTTATGGCGTTGTGCTTTTTCACAGCTCATTCCCATTACTATATGCTCTTACATGCAGCTGCTTACAGTCAACAGAAACATAATCCCATCATTGTTACAGTAGTCCTCCTCTTTTTTCTTTCACTTTCAAGCACAGAGCTCCACTGTGAGAACTCCGCTATTACACAAATATGTTTAAAGCATTAACAAAATTCTCACAACCGCAAACGTGAATGAGCACATAAATTCTGAGCGCCCCTCTCTCTCACTCGCCCTCACTCTTCTTCTTTTTTTTTTAACATTTCTTTCTCGAGCGTCTAAATTTTCCGTGCCTGGCCTCCCCACTGCTGAGCGTGCTGTTCGTGGAAGCCACAGTGTATTTTGAAGCGAGGTCGGGAGAAAACTGGCGACTCCGAAGCCGGGCCAGTGTTCCAGGACGAGGTCTGCTTTTGGCACGGGCTCCTGACCAGTGAGGTCTGGAGAAGCCGCAGCCACTACTGTGTGTGTACAAGTGAGGAGGCCAGCAGGAGCACTGTGTGAACATACCCAGCCCTCCTCCACGGCCATATAGAAATACTCTTTTACGGGCTCTCCCACATAGAAAAGCTGTGCGTTCTGTGAGTCAGGCCACCGCGGGTTCTGTTGGATTTCTTTTGTTCTCCCCAGTTTTTACCCCGTGTGTGGTGTGTGTCTGTATGTGCACGTGTCTGTCTGTGTGTTTGTGTGTATCTGTGTGTGCTCGCTTCCAAAAATGTTCAGGTTTTGACGATTTTCGAGCGTTCGCGCGATCCAGGGAAGCCTCCAAATTGCTTCCATGCCTTGACAATGGTGAAGTCATCTAGAACGACCAAATCAGATACGTTCCGATATCATATTTTCCCAGTTGCTGTCACTAAAAGCCCTCACATTTGAAGAGAAGTGTACTGTATTTTGCTTGAGAATAGTTTTACGGGTTTGGGTAGGGACCGCACATGAAACGCTCTCACTCGATTAACACATATGGATCTGACATTAATCCCAGAGTTCCTTTAACTGTGTCAATGGAAAGCCATCCGTCTGTCTTCATCCCAAGTTGGAATATCCAGCCGGGGTCTGAATGTCTAGGACGCAACACGCAAAACCACAGCGAATATAAATAAATGGCTGTATTTCTCTCTGCTCTTTTGTCTGGTCGGGGCGCTCCGTGGAGTCGCTGCCAAAGCGGAGCATCTACAGCCCTCTCAGTCCGACAGCTCAGCCCAAGGCCAAACCACAGGAAAAGGAAGCAAGAGGTCCTCAGTGAAGGCCCATAAAATCCTGTCCTGGTTTAAAAATGGCCGACATGAATGGCACCAGTCAGAGGCTCCACTACAAACAAAGACTTTGATGAAGAGACACGGGCCGTATACTTTCAGACTGTAGTCATCCTAACCTCATGTTTAACTGTTCTTTACGCTTCATTTACGTTTCCTTTAAGTGCAACAAAATTAGCTTTGCAATTTGTTGTGTATTACGCAACTTCAAAACAAATAGTAGTGGGAGTCTTTAGAGCATTTAAAGGGTTCTTCCATCATTATCACAGCAAAAAATGTTTAAAATAATCCTTGTTTGTTGAATATTGTTCTTGTTGTTTGTTGAATCATGTTGAGCAAGTATATCCCAGGTAAATAAATTAGTTTTATCTTCTTTCAAACATACAAAATGATCCACTAGAGACTCAATGACCCTTTGGTTTTCAGACAGACCCTTTTACTGCGGAGTCACGTCCATCCAAAAGCTTGTTTTCCTCCTTGACTCTTAGCTGACCACTGTACACAGTACCTGCAGTGGGACGGCCTTTACATGAAATTGAACTGATATGTGGTTTGGGTGGTGAGGGCCGTGTCCATCTGAATGTTTTTCCATCTCTCAGTCTGTGGAGGCCGGGCCCTGCCAACAAACACACACTCACATATAAAATACAAACCAGTGTCACAAACGCTTAGAGTCAAAACTCCTACATGCTCTGTACACAAACATCCTCCCTGCTCCCGCCCACTGTCCCGCTACACAGTACAGCTCCATGTATCTATGCTGGTGTCTTAATGATACCTCTTCCAATATACAGACTATATACTGTACGTGTAGGAGGAAGTGCATGTATGTACAGCTGAATGCATGGCTGCGTATTGTATATGCACGCAGGAGGTGTGTGTGCGAGCCATCTGGACACCCCCCGTGCTGTGGCGTGGTCGCTCTGAAGTGCCGAGAGCGTGGCCGTTGTGGTTACCGTGGCGACTGGAGGCTTGCACTGCAGCACTTGTATCCCGGGCAGCCAACCTCAGAAAAGGAAATTTGGGTCGTTGAAATGGTGGGGTTGCTCCCGAGCTATTTACAGAGCGCTCCACCGGTCCAGCGCCACCCACGATATTCCATATGAGAAGCCGTGTGTGCGGAGCCTGTGGTGCCCCAGTGTGTGGAGGGGGTGGAGGGGGGCAGCAGTTTGTGTGTGTGAATATACAAATGATTTTATGAGGAAAAGCAAGGTTTGGATTTACTCAATGTCCGCAGGAGACTGGCGTTTCTATGGAGTTTATACACACAAGGCAAGTTAGGTACCAGAAAAGAGCAGACTAAACATGATTCAATGGAAGTCCAAGTCTTAAAATCCAGTTTAGGCTGCCACCCATACAATGCATATGTTGTCATAATCATTTCTTTCCTTGCGTTCACATTTCTGAACCTATTTTGATGTGTGAACCACTCTGCAAAAGTACTGCCAAGGGGACATAAGTATCGACACCTACGAGATTCTAACCATGTTGTAACAGTGACTTTGATATGATTCATTTGTGTTTGATTAATGCTTTATTCTTAGTACCGTATCCCCATCTGAAGCTCTGTATGTACATGCATTTTAAAATCTGATTTACACCTAAAACATTAAAAACTTCAAAGTGAAAATCAAATGCTTGTCACTGTAAAGAGACAGAGCCTGTTTTGCAGTTTTGAACAGGAAGCACTTTTCCCCTTTAGAGTCAAGATGAAGTTTTTTCACCTGTATTTGTAACACATTTCAATAGTCTTGTTCCATGTAGTGCACAGGTCAGGTCTTCACAGTACTCTCTGGGTGGGGAGACAGTCGTTTTTTTATAAATATCTGGGGTATATACGGTAGAATGTGGCTGTGGCTGCTCCATGGAAACAGGGGGTGAGGAACAGAGATGGATGACAAACCTGTCTGTAGGAAACTGGTGCGAGTGAGATCATGGGCAGGTCTCTTTGATGCCATCAGGCGGCTGGCTTAGCGGTTTCCTGGTGCAGCTCTCACTCTCCACAGAAATAAAGCTGGAATAGGCCAAAGAGGCAGATGGAAATACATTTGTGAGACATGGCGCAGGACATATACCCCTCGTGATTAAATTCTGATTTTTATATGTTTTTCCACAATTTTGTCTGACAGAATTCAATAAATGTGGGCCAAAGAGGGATTCAGCAACATGCTTGAGGCAGACTGACTGCTAAGTCTCTCTGATAACTCCATAATTCAGAATGTGACATTCACCCTGATGTGTCAAACTGAGCTAACTTTGTATGAGAGCTGCACATCATTCACACACTTGTCATGAGGAATTGGATCCATGCCTGAGAAGAAGTTGTTGATTTGTTACATTTGGGAGATTCCTAATCCTTTAAATGTCCTATATTTCACAAAATTGACTCTTGTGAGATTTAAGGCGTGTTAGAATATTGTTACCTCATCAAAAATGCTTGAGTAATCTTCCATTATTAGTCTGTCTACATCTCCAAAGTTCAAAATGCTCTGTCCCATCTTATCATGTCATGAAGTGGTAGTTTTCAAATTAACAGCAGTTCCAGGGATCAATAAAGTTTTCTGAATCTGAATCTAAATCTGAGTTGCGTGTTGTATGAAGTTTTAAAACACTGAGCACTTCCTGTATTACCACATGACATCACAAGGTGTAACAGAGTGTTTTCAGTTTAAGAGAAGAACTCCTGAATAGCCTAAATATGCAGGATCTGTGTGTTAAACATGTGTGCATGAAACAAAATACAACTCCAGGTATGTTTTTGATGAAGACTATAGGACTATAACTATTGACTGACATCACAGACTGAATCTTTGAGTCACACTGAAATCCATTTGGAAATCGAGGGAACTGAATGGGGCCATGAGGAGTGCAAACGGCCCTTTAGCCCTTGCAGACCAATTCATTTTTAATATAATGGCCTACACTACAGCAAATAATATCAAATCTAAAGGGGTTTTCCTTGGTTTTTTCACTGATTTGTTTAGTGTGGTGCAGTCTGGTTGGAGGGACCCATTGTTTAGCTGGGCTCCATAAGAGTCGCTTGCATAAGATGACAATAGTTTATCCCCATAAATTTTGCAGTAAATGTGAAATATTTTATTGAAATTGCAGCATCACTTAAAATATATATCTTTACATGTTACGGGAACATTAGTGAAGTGATTATCAAGCATATATAAATGTATATATAAATGGATATATAAATGGACTGACGCCCCTCTCTCTGTATCTGCTGCAGTGAGCCTGGTCATTTTGGTCTTAAATTGTTCGTATTACCTGCTCTACATGGTCCTGCTGTTTTTATGGTGTAAATAAATTCCTGTTCCTAACATGAGCTCCAAATTTCCCTCTATAACTGGCAGCATTGTGACCTTCATTTGACAGGAGCCAAACGCCATGGGTGACATCACACTCCCTTTGTCCTTTTATACACTAAAGAAGTCTTTATGCACCAAAAATCACCAACAAAATAAAATAATATATTTTAAAAGATTTTTTTTCACTTTTTCCCCTGAAATGAAGTAAGTGTATGACTCTTCGTTATAAATCTCTCTCATTTAGATGTCCTAGAAAATGTGCACTGGCTTGGTTCAAATGAGCACCCTGCCCACATAGAGTTGGTGTATCGGGTAAGCAGGTAAACAATCTAACTGACCACACTCTCAGCACTGACCACAACCACCCAAGAGAGACCTCCAGCTTCTGTCAATATTAGGCCCTGCTTATTTTAGGCCGTCCCACTCCTGAGATGAAATTACAGTGCTCCAAAAGGGGGTGAAAGAAAAAAAAAAAAAAAAACACAAGTGGACCATCTAGCGTGTAATTTTGCTGCTTCTCTTTCAAAGGCTGAGGTATTCCACGAGGAAGCCCAGTTAAGTTTACAAGGCCTGACCCCACATGAGTGGTAAAGACTCAGACATGGAAGAGGAGGCACTGGAGGAGCTTAATGACTTGAGCACACCGTTCCCTGTCTAAATGTTTATGAACACTCTTTTTCTAAGTGTCTGTAAAGTGGGCAATGAATGGGTAATGGCAACCTTTTGGACTTTATTCTCTTCTTCAATAGTCGATTTCCACAGAAAAATGTTTAAAAATGGTCAAATAAATGTATAAAAAATGAATTATGCACATTGCACTGTATCCACTGTGCTAAAAATACAGGTCCAGGTTGTCCATGTACACGCTGCATCAGCAGTGTGTTAGGTGTTTAACTGTTCATTTTAAATTGCACATTTTATTGGTTAGAAGGCCTGTTTAAGTGAGGAAGACTCTGCATGTCCTTCCCATTAAGTGCGACATTATGTGTGTGGAATTAGAAAAAGTACACAATCAGTGGCACCTTCACTTGATTTTTCATTTGATAAAAAGATTTTTAGTGGAAATATGGTAATGCATAATGAGATGTGTATCAGAGACACGTGTCAGACTGTGTCTGGGTGCATTTGTTAATACATGACACGAGAATGGCACAAATAATTGTCATAAAAGTACAAAATAGAATAATTTTCTCCCAGTTCATGTGAACCTGTGCATTGCTCTTTGCACACTATACATGTTTCTCTACAGCACAGGCTCAGCTGGCTGGTACAAGGCTCCAAACAGAGCCTGTGGCTGATGTGAAAAACCCTGGTGTTGAATCAAAGTGTTTCTTGTCTGAACAGGAGCAGCCTCAGAAGAATGAAGATGATCAGTGCTTAGTCCTGTGTGTGTGCACGCAGCAGCACCACAAGCACTAGCGCCATAAGCAGCGCCTGCAATTATGCCAGTCTGCAGACTCCCAGGTACCATGGCATTATGTCTGCTCCATCAAAAGGTGCTTTACTCCTGTTTTCTCATGAGCTCAAACTGCAAAAACCATTTTGTTCCCCACTTTGATGCGTGCCAAGTTTGTTCTAGCTGCTGTAATTATGTGTCATGCTAAATTGCAAAGAGGAATTTATAAGCGCTCCTCTGTGTTGACATGTGTATTACAGTTAGATCATATATATTGTTAGATTAGTGATGGAGCTGATTGTGCATTGTCACAGTATTTCACAGGGTTCTAGTGCAGAGTGGGTGGGGGAGGGGTGCTGATGTGCGCCGTGCTGGTTAATTATGGGCCGTGCGCTGCAGCTCTGGCCGGGGCGGCTGTTGGAGCCAGTGGGTCTGGCACAGGGAGGTCTGGCCACAGACCCCGGTGGTGACGGCATGAAGTCTGGGACGAGTCAGAACAGCAGCCCGCTCGGGTTTGGAGCATTCCTCACATTCCCTCCTCCCTCCTCTGCTGAAGCAGGCTGAGAGGGCAGGAGAGGCAGAGGCAGCAGCCAGAGGATGGACCCTCATATCGGACTATAGCATCATCCTGATATGTGAGCGCGCTGACTCAGGCCTCACTCAAACTGCTGTAATGGCAGAGACAAAGCCAGCACTTAGCCTGTATATAAAGCTCTTGACTGATTTGACGTGCACAACTATTGTGGTATCATGTTGACTAGTTTAAAGCAGCTCACTTTCACAGTTACAGGGCCAGTCCAAGTGCCTGAAGGCAGACTGCTCTAAATGTGTTATTTCCTGCCTTTATAATAAATCTGATCAGATTTATTTCAGTGTAATCCGAGCAGTAACAGAACTATCTCAGTGATCGTTTGGCGTCTCAGTTTAAAAGCACGTTTGAGACGGCCACACCTGGCTCTGGTTAGAGGACGACACCCGGGCATGGTGCAATATGAAATGATATGACAGATAGATGGCTCACATAGGCGATATTGAAACCAAAAGCACATGGCTTTCCCATAAACTTTCTTAACCTTCCATCCATCACCTCAGCTTGCCACTCCACACATTACTCAAGCCATTAATGTTTGTGTATTTTAAATGTTTCCTTAACTAAATGTTTTTGGGTTTATTTATTTATTCTGATATATTCTATGACACACTTGAAGCACTGCCAACAAAAGCAGTATGTGTCAAAATAAATAAACATACAAAGCTTGAGTTGATCATAATTGACAGCGGACTTGTTAGTATCATGAAGATAAATATTTATACAATGTGTTTAAGTAATACAAGTCTCCATTGTGGAAGAAATCGAGCTTGCTTCTCAGTAAACCTTTTCAAAATAAGGAAGTCCATACTGTGTTAAACTTCCTTAAGCTGGACTAGTCTTTCACTATCAACCAATCACAACCTGCTACTGTGACCTCTTAAATTATTGTAATCCTTTTTTTTTTTGGCAAATTCATTGTACACACATTGAACCGCAACCGCAATCTTAACACAGTACTTCTTATATCTTAAAAATCCATACTTATTCTCCACTCATTTATTTGAATTATCTTTCACTTTCAAAACTATGACCCACTTCTCACTTCATTACAATTAAATATTATCCAACTAATCCGCATTAAGCTTGTGGGTTCTGCCTTTGCACAGTAGACATTTTTTTTAAGGATTTCTTCACGAGATATGACTTAGACCTTTGATGACGCAGAACAATGAAATGCAGTAGGTGGACCCAGACCAGACGACGGCACCGGGCCTACAGGTGTCTAAGTTTTTTTTTTTTTGTAACATGCATTTGTGTACAGAGCAGAGAGAGAAGGGGAGGTGTAGGAGGGGGTGGGGCAGACAGGTGAGTGGGCCGCTGCGCTCCAGGAAGTCCCCTCAGACGCAGACATCAAAGCAGATGGATGTGTTGACATAGCAACTTCTTCACCTCTTCTTCTCCTCTGGACGTTGTGAGATCGGCATGTTGTCAGTAATGTGCCGGGACTTCTTTTGTACATGACAGTGGCTTTAAGCAGGCCTGACTTTTCATGGTATTTTGAGGCTGGATGGCAAATCACACGTTAAAAGTAGTAAGTTTAGAGGTGGAGCAGTGGTAAAAGTGCGATACTACTAATCAGTGTTCATTTATATACTGTCTTTCAACTGTGTAAATAGCTGAAAGACAGTTGACACCCATTATCATTACATTACATGACATTCTGTTTCATTTCATGTATTTTTGGAGTACTTTTTGGACTTGTATTCCTACTTATATATTGCGTACTTACTTAAGTAAAAGTTTAGTCACACCAGTTCTTGTTCTCAGAATTTCTACTTTTATGTAACATTGTTTTGAGGTAACTACTGACGTAATTTTTGACCTCTTTTGTCATTGCACTTATCAGTTACCACATGCTGACCTACTAATATCACATTTATGCTATTATCGTTGTTGCTAATAATACTCTTAATACAATGTCAGGTATTCTTCAATTACTGCAGCTACTATGATTTCTAAACCCACTGCTTTAATTATTAGTATTTAAAGAGCACTTTGAAGTAATACGGAAACCACACAAGTTAAACTATGCTCTAAGAAGGATTTCCAGTTATATTTCTGTCTTTCTTTTCTAGTAACTGCAGCTTCACCCAAAGGTAACGTGTTCCAAAATAGTTTCCCTAAAGTTGGGGAGAGGGCCACCAGAAAGGGCCTATTTCTCTCTCCCCACACTGCCTTTATTTTGACAAGGCTGGGAGAATGGAGTATTTATATATGGGCCTGTGTGCTGCGGCTTCTCCACAATTACAGAGTGGTAGAACTTAGACTGGGAGGCGTGTGGACGTTTATGGAGGGGGACAAGAGGGGACCAGCCCGCCTCAACCTGACAAACTCTACCACCGTTTCACATGCTGCTCTACCCTAATGTGAAATATATGTGGACTTAAAGGTTCCATATTACGCAAACTTGACTCTTGTGAACTTTACTTTACTTTACTTTGTGTTTTGCTTCATTCAGAGTCTGCCATATAGATAGACAAATAACCTTTTGTAATTATATTCTGTTCTACCTAGTGATGTAATGAAGCAGTAGTTTTCAAGTTACTTTTTGCCTTTTGTTCAACAGAGATGGGCAATTCCAGAGCTGAAATTATGCAGGTGACATGGTACGTGTACGGAGATTAAACCACACTGGAGCACTTCCTGTATTACCACATGATATCACAAGGTTGAACTCCGTTTTTGAACACTCTTATGTGTGTTAAACATGTGTGAATGCAACAAAACACAAATCCAGATATGTTTTTGATGAGGAAACAACATAGATCAGAAAATATTGTCAAGGTGCTGCACTTGATTTTTACTCTTTTCCAAGTGTGATGAAGTTTATTTTTAATGGTTTGCAAAGATCCTGCTAATTATTCTGTTTCCGTGTTTAACAGCTTTCAGAGGCCGGAGCAGAGTTTTGATGTCATAACAACTAGCATGCTAACAACACACTTCCTGATTCTAGGATTAAAAAACACAACACTTTAGAATTAGATGCAGACAACAAACCGCTGTCCCGTTTCTTCCTTAAGAGCTGCTTATGCAATATATCTGTACTGGGGTGAAACCAATTTTGCTCAACTAAACAGAAATAATTGTGTACAGCCACTTTTACAGAATTACTATGAAAATTGTGCATCTAACTTTGGTTCAGATTACCATAGATGTCAAATAGTCATTGCCAGTGTTTAAATGGTGGTCAGTAATGTTTTGAGTGGTGCTAGCGTGGGCAGGAGGCCACTCTTTGTAGACCCTCTGTATTTTGGTTGCGATATAAACAAAGATTTTCAGCCAGATTTGTCTTGCCTAAGCGCCGTGGGCCACGTCGAGTAGGAGTTAGTGTTTGTTTAGACCCGGTGTGTGTGTGTGTGTGTG
>KN514094.1:14252-25774 GCA_000787155.1 Scartelaos histophorus
CGCGTGGGGCGAAAGGGGAAGGGGAGGGGGGGGGTTTGTGGTCTCAGGGATGGGGTTGAGGAAGTCAGTGATCCAGGGCGAGGCTCCCACCCTCTGGAACATCCACCCCACTCCTCACCAGATGGACTCCCTACAGTCTGTGCTTCTTCTGTCGCAGCTTTATACAAAATACGACGAGATAAGACATTTCTCCAAACCGTTGTGCACCTAGAAGTGGTTTATTCTGTACTTTTTCTTCTTCTCCTCTGCCCTTTAGTGAGGCTTGCTCCTGCTTGTCTGTATGTTGCCTGCTTTGAAACCTAATCCAGATCTGGAGGTGTGAGTGACTCAACACAAATTGGTGCAGAAATGTCAGAATCTTGACAAGAGAAAACAATCAGTTCCAATCACTGCTGATCATATGTGTCAGTTAGAGCTATAGTGTCTACTAGCATTAGCATTTTGTTCTCTTTGGTCATGTGAGCCGTGTGTTCTGTAATCTTCACTTGGCTTTTGCCTTTACCATTCACAGCAAAATGAATTTCCTTGATATTTGTGAGTCCACAGTCTCATGAGAATCCATCTTATACTGCGCCTGCTGCTGAGCTTGTGCTCAAACCACCAGTGGTCGGACTCGGAGAGACTGACCAATCACAGAACAGGCCAAAGCGCTGTGATGCACCAAAACAAACATGGCAACGTCAACAGCAATAAGCACATCTGAGCAAAAACATGGACTGTTTTGTTTTTCAGAAACATGCAGTTGGATGATCATTTTATTGCATTTGTGAATGGGAAAGATGTCATCTGATTTCTCTCCTCACTTTGTGTTTGTGATGCTTCGTTCCATCAGCCTGAAGCATTTGTCAGAACGCTCCTTTTCCCAACACTCTGTACTGGACCTGTCCCAGAATGATAATGTGCAGAACTCCGAGCTGCTCATGAGTCTGACTCCTGCCAGGTTACACCCAGCCCACTTTGACTTATGGGAAAACTGTTTATGATTTCAGATTATAATAAAATAAACAGTACAGATGTTGGTCATAAATGTTTCAAAAAAGGATATAAAAGGGTGATAAATTACTATTAAATGGGCTGCATGGCATTAGCTGATTTGAAAAGAAATGTGAATATTATCATTAAAATGATGTCTAAAGACTGGACTTGCTCCTTTTTTCCTTTTCTCCCTTTGTAAATGTTACATTGTTCTGTCCTAAGCTGAGCTGCCTCCATGCTTATCCCTTGTGACTCCTGTATTTAGTCGCTATGACGGCCAAACAAATAGTTGAGTGAAAAGTGGTGTTTGGCCCTGAAAAGCAGCCTCACCTCCGCCACATCAAAGGCCCTGCAGACTCTGACTGGAGACAATGGAGCTTTAAGGTGTACAGTGGGTCTTATGTCTCTGTTTGCACTTGTGGTCTGGAGTCTTACGGAGTATTGTGATGCTCATGCAGTCATTAAACATAACTGTCTTAAAGAGATTTTGGCGACATCACAGGTACAATGAAATCTTCACATAAGGTGCTCTGTATGAGTGAGTGGAATAGTAGCGCGCTGTAACTCTACCCACACGCCTGCCCCGAACTTTGAAAGAAATATGACTGTTGGAGCGCTGTCAGTCATTTTATATGACTTGGCTCAGCAGGTAATATTAGGGAATATTACATGTGCTGTGTCGAACATGCTAAAGAAACTAGTGCATTACTGCTTGTTTTATGACTCTGTGTAAATGGGCTGTAAAAAGAGAGACGTTCACAAACTTCTAGACATTCTTGTGTTTTGGCTCTGAATATGTGAAATGTTATTTCATGTTGCCAATTCTCACAGCTTCCAATTAACAACAACAACAACACAACAACAACAACAACACAACAACAACACAACAACAACAACACAATATAACACAATGCAACACATGTACACACGATGCAATGAGATAATCCTGAGGGAGGCATCATTTTTAAACCAGAGGATGAAGGGGCTGAGGGGTCTTCCTCACCACTGACCTGTGTCCTGTGTCCACACATCATCATCATCACAGGAGGAGGAGGATGTGCTGAGCAGAAGCTGCCTGTGGGCTCACATGATTCTATACCAGTGTATCACAGATATACTGTATACTACTGTGTAGTACATACTGTGTAGTACATTCCTATACCAGTGTATCACAGATATACTGTATACTACTGTGTAGTACATACTGTGTAGTACATTCCTATACCAGTGTATCATAGATGTAGTGTAGACCAGTGTGTAATACAGTATGTACATTTACAGGTGTGCAGTGGGTTTGTTTATGAGGCGCACAGCCCTCTCAGGTCACATGATGAGCGTGTTAGGCCCTGCTCAGGCCGAGGTGCTGTCTGCGGTTTAGACAGGGCGTTCCAGTGCGCTCCAGCAGCCCAGAGAAACAGTGGGATTTGGCATGTGTCAACAGGCATACCTGTAACCAGGAGATGTGCCCCACAGGCAGGCACCTAGTGATTTTCTCATGATTGTCACGGCCAGACGCAGACGACAGGGCTTGCAAAAGTCGACTCCTCAGCAGGACTGAGGTGGCTTAGCGTGGCGTCAGACACACACACCACTGCATTCCTCTGGGATGTGCTCTGTGCTCAGGGAGGAGTGCTTTTACTCTGTATGTGCGCACATGTTTATGTGAGCGCAGAATGACTGTTTGTGTTTGTGGCCTGTGAGGTGATGGCAGCAGGTAGAGCACGGCAGGTCCATCCTGAAGGAACCTGAGGAGACGTGAGGGATCAGGCCGTCTCTGGGGCTTAGGCCTGGGCCCACACAAACACTTAGTTCTGTCTGCTGTCTCCAGCTCTGTGTACTGCATAACAAGAGCTTTGGTGGAGACACTGGATACTGTGTACCTGCAGGCCTCCTCTCTGTTACAGCTTCTGTTTGTTTTCCCCATTGCGCTCATGTTGAAACAGTGCTGTATACCTCACAATATTTCTCTTGTATCATTTGTGTGTTCCCAGAAGTGTCCGTGTGGAGGTGTGTGTGCTTCATTTGTTTGGCAGTTTGAGACTTGGTGATAAAAGATGAGGCTCGCGTGTGAACACTGGTGGTCTAAGTGACGCCTGGCACTGACAAAGCCCGTCAGCTGTCAAGAGCGCAAGATGAAACGCTGCTCACAACACAGGAAGAACTGCTTGTGCATTTCCCCATGGCCCCACCTTCGGCATGGCTCTTTTTGTGAGGCCAGCTTCTGTCAGGCCGACTATTGTACGCTTGTCAGGGATGAGTGCATAATTGTGCTCTGAACTGCTAGTGTAAATCTTAAGGTGTATATTGCCACAAATTAGCATAGCAGTTAGCTGTAATTAGTCACTGAACTGATGTCAATAATTTACATTAGCAGCCATTACAAATCAGCCTGAGCCAAACTCTAATGGGGGAAGCTGATACAATAATGAAGCCGTGTGAGTAGACCCTGAGGTGAGATTTTCTGCTCCAAGTTGTGTAATCATAATAGCAGCTTTCCTCCGTCGCCGCAGCAACAGTAGCAGCAGGATAGTGGAGTGGGGAATCTCTAATTGCTCCAATTATCAAGGGAAACTACATTCCAGCAGGTGGTAGTGTGTGTGTGTGTGTGTGTGTGCATGTGTGTGTGCAACTCTGGACTGCAGTGAACTGTGTGTATGACATCACTGTGTTTATCATCTCATTGGATCAATACATTAGTGCTTTTTACTGCTGCTTGATTATTGCTGGCATTCACACGGGTGTGTTACAATAATAACAACCATGTGTTTAAATGTTTACAACATCTGCTGTTATGCTGTTGCTGATTGAAAAAAACTAATATGTAAATTTTACATCTGAACTGTGTAACATTTTTAAATATACAACATCTAACTCCACCCATAGTGTAGAACAGGACAGCTCTAAAGCAGGTGGTGGACCTCTGCTTAGTGGACTCATGCAGGGACCAAAATAACAAATGAAAGTTCACACTTGTAAACACTATGCACATCAGTAGAGAAATAACTCATTTCATATTTGTGTAAATATATGATGGGGTGGTTGTGGGTAATGATCCAATATGCAACCGTAGCTGCAAGAACATCACACATGTTTGTGGACTTCCTGGTCTCCACCTCGCGTGCTTCACAACTTAATATGTAAATGTGAGCAACAAATAAAAGTTAGTGACGCACCTCATCACCCTGTGCCAGACTGATAAAACATGCTTCCATCAACATGTCATCCATCTGTTCATGCTCCATTTATTTCAATACACAAGTATATACAAACCAACTTACTACTGTAGTTATTTATTTTACCAGGCAAAACTCTAAGAACCCCACTCAACCCCATTTTGCACTTGATCCATACTTGATCCTTAAAAA
Organism: Scartelaos histophorus; assembly: GCA_000787155.1. NCBI lineage: Eukaryota > Metazoa > Chordata > Actinopteri > Gobiiformes > Gobiidae > Scartelaos > Scartelaos histophorus. The sequence goes on from KN514094.1 coordinate 18,593, forward strand.
CAACATCCACAATGCCCCTGAAATATCATTTCAGCCCCAAATTCAGAGAAGAAGACTTGCATATGGAAAAAGCCCTCGCTAACAAATGAAACAAAACACGATATTGGTCTGGGTGTGGTTAATGCCTCTAATGCCATCTTTACCAGTCAGAAGAGGAAACACCTTCACCTCACATAACCTCCTTCAAGAAGCAAAGTGGATTCATATTAATTCATAAAACTCTCAGTTCATCTCAGGTTCTCTTAACACGTGCTATTCTCCATAACCAATTAGTAAAACATATATTGCTCATATTGTTAACAGCAGAACATGAACATCTCACGTGTGATTGCCATATCCTATTTTTGGTATTACTTGTCTTATGTCGTCCTTGTCCCAGTGTACAGAGACGTCTAAACTTGCTAAAATCATTCAAAAAAATGTGTTTTATATTTTAATATTTTTTTGCCATTAAAATCTGCAATATTGATTTAAAACTGCTCAGTAATAGGAATTGGACCACTGTTTTCCTTATAGGTTTTTATTTTAGAAAATTCAGTTTATATTATAAAACTCTACCTATACCTTTATTTATTTTTATTTATTTTTATTTTTATTTATTTATTTTTTTTCAGAGATAAGGGGTAGGTAAAAATACACATTTCAGAGCCCTCAAGCGTCAAATGCAAGATAATAATACAAGATTAGTCAAACTGCATGAATCACTCAATACAAGTTGGAGTAAGCTAATGATGAGGGAACACCATCGTAACACCATTAAAAATGAATAATAACGTCCTCTTTAAGATTTATGAGCTCAGCATAATGTGTTCTAACTTTAATCCTATTATCAAGACTTATAATTAAAATCTTACGTGTACTACTTATGTGTACTACTTTCTACATTTCACATACACATAGAAGATCTCAGCTATATAAAGTAAGACGTATGGCTTCAACTTTTTTCTTTACTAAATAATTCCATATATCTTACTTCATTATTTGTATCTGTCTTCTGTATGTATCTAAAAAGTTGTAAGAAAAAAGAAAAAAAAAATGTAATGTGATGGAATGCCCAAAACTTTTGACTTTTAGGGTATATGCGAATCATTCTGCGAAATCTCCCTAATTCACTTGTGACAGATTTGTCCAAGTCCAAGTCCACACTTTCTGAGCAACAAGTCAAAGTCTGTGCTAAGCCCCGAGCATCTGATGTCAAGAGGTGTAGATTAGTCACACTCCGAGGCACCGCTGCTGCTCCATTATTTATCATGGAGCTCTCCTGTCACATCGCCACCTCCCTTGGGTCCCTGGCAGCCTGAGACACACATTAATTAAGGAAATGGAGACAAAGTGCATCTCCACCGCACTGACATCTACATTATCCACTGCCGGGTTTTCATTCTGTGTTTACATAAGAAGGAGGAAAATGGGCCTTGTGGATGCGCAGTACAAAAGGTGCAGGTTTCATCTCAATGCATCTATGCGCTAATTATATTTAAAGGTTTTATATCATGCAAAATTGAAATGCTCTGTTCAATTTTGTGATGTCATGAAGTGTTTTTTTTTTCAAGTTAACAGTTACCTTTTACTTTTTGTACAGTAGAGACGAGAATTTCCAGGCCTGAGATTATCCAAATGATTCTATTAAAGGTGTGTGGAGATGAAAAACACGGTGGAGCACTTCCTGTATTAACAGTGTTTTCAGTTTGGGAGTGGAACTTGGAGTTAATTCACTGGAATTGTGTGCTAAATGTTTGTGAATCAAACAAAACCCAATTCCAGCTATGTTTTTTGATGATGATTATAAGATAAATCAGAAAACTGTGTAATTTGGGTCCTTAAAAATCATTTAGAAATCGACTGGTTCAACAATCGACAATTATCCCTTTGCAAATGTTCCATATAAATCCAGTTTTACACGTGAAATGCATTTTTACTTATATTATCAGTCAACTACAGAAAATGATTATTCAGCTGCGGCGTGTCACCCTAATCAAAAACAAGGGAAACTACTACCACTACAAATGATATCGTAATTACAGTAATTGCAGTGTCAACTTTTCTAATGGCATTATTGTATAATTGTTACACGAATACTATCTCCTAAATGAACCATTGTAAAAAACTATCTGCAGAGCTCGCCCGTGACGCCTTTTTATTTCACATCCATCACCGGCGGGTCCAGCGGGCAGATGCTCGGACGACTATGCTTAAGCGCTTGGTAAATGCCGAAATTAGTCAGTGTCAAGTCAGCGCAGACAGCCCATTGAAGAAAGCCAGCCAGACGCACTCATGTTCAAGAAGTTACAAAGTAGTGTTAGGCCAGAGGTCTTAGAGGAACTAATGGACGCAGGTGAGGGGATCCAGAGCGCGCATGTATTATTGAGCGGCGTCGGGTTACGTGTACTCGGATACAGGTGAGAGAGGTGAGAGGAGGGGCGGCCGAGGCTCCTCTGACACATGCAGTGGAAAGAAAGACTACACCTGTAATCCCTACAAGGTGTAAAGCAGCGGGATCTATGTGTGCGTGCCAACGGGGCCCGATGTGGGACAAGGGGGTATTTTTAACGCAGGGTATAAATTGTTAAATGTAACCTACTGAAAATAGAAGGTGTAAACAGGACAAACATGTGGGTGTAACTCTCTGGAAATGGACAAGCCTTGAGATGAGACGAAGATGCTTATTAGATGGTTTTATTGACAAATTGTCGGCTAAATGAACAATAAGGCAAGAATGAAGGAAGTTTGTTCAGCCATGTCCCTTGAACTTTAACTCGCCAATCCTGTTCTACGGTTATTAGGGTGTTTTTTTTTCTTTTATCTACGGACTCTTTAATAACCAGCCAACATACCATCACTGCACGTGTTCATTTTGTCAAACTGGGCACAGAGTACACTTCCTTAAAAAAACATATTTTGTAACTAATTAACTTTGTAATTTCTTTTCCTTGTTGATTTGAATCAGTTTCTGTATTATATTATGCTACCATACTGTACTTACCATCCCATATATGATGCCACCTTTACTTTTTATCTCCATAAAAATAATGTTTCACTATATTATAATGTGTTCAATTATTTTTAGTTTATTTTTTTAGTTTATTATTATTTATATACACAAATAATACGCTATTTTTGTATTTATATTACTCCATACACAATATTACACTTACCCCATATTCCACTGTAACTTACTCTTTTGAAACTTTACTTTTTATTATCACACCAAACATCCATCACCATTTTTACATTTCATATTCATTTTATAAAAACTGAATAAATCCGTGCTCATCAGTCAATCCACATTTTCCCACATAAATGTTTCTCAAATAAAAATGTTATAACTACTTATTTATATAGATTTTTTTGTTTAGTTGACAATAACCAATAATAATCTAAATTTATTGATAAAATACATTTTCTTACCAGCAACTTTTTTCTTTTTAAACTGCTTAGGCGACCTTGAGTGACCTTCAGAAAGGCGCCTGATCATTAAAACGTATTATTGCTTTTTAGACCCCAACCTACATCCATCACCTTATCATGATTCATTTTGTTAAACTGAATAATAAATGTATAAATGGAGCACTCATTACCCATTATCCACATTGCGATACTGATTTAAAGTTGCCATATTTCCTGATCTATGTTATAACCTTGTTTTCTCATCACAAATGTACCTGGAGTTTAGTTTTGTTTCATTCACACATGTTTAACCCTGCATATTTAGGCTGAGTTCAACAGAAAACACTCAAAATAATAATTAAAAAAAAAAAAAAAAGTGCTCCACTGTGTTTTTAAACTTCATACACCTTCACTAGAATCATTTGGATCATTTCAGCAACAGATTTCCTGAACAAAAATGTTAAAACACCACGTTTCATGACATCACAAGGTGGAACAGAACATTTTGAGCTTTGGAGAGGTAGACAGATTAATAATAAAGGTTTAAACATAACTCGAGGTATGTTTTTGATTAGGTAATAACATTATAACTTGGCTTAAAGAGTCTATTTTGGTGTAATATAGGAGTTTTAATAACCCTATTTCTGTGTTGATAGTATGTACACTATTACTTACACTATTACACGTATATTTCAGCCCATATGACCACTTAGGCCTTACTGTATTCCACTGTGAATAATTGAACCTCTGTGGCGCTCTCCCCCTCTCCCTCCTTCACTAATTACACCTCCGTCGTCCTGTCTTCTCCTCCTCACCTCTGCTAAAGAACCACTAATGAAGCTTTTAGTATTAGCACCAAAAGGCTAAACCGACTCTCAGGTCTAACCCACTCTACCTGCCGGCCCGCTGCTCATTGTTGCATATTCGTCACAGATCATATTTGATGATTACCGCGGTGATTTATTGGGCCGCATTCTTTCGCAGAGTCATCCGAGGTCTTGCATATTTCCTGGGTACTTCAGAAGAGCCGCCTTACTCCCTGTCACGCTATGAAAACAAATCACTTGTGTTTCTCTATACACCTGCAGTGTTGTTGCAGTTAAGTGTCGACGGGTGCAACTGTTCCTCCAACTCAACTCACGACTAAAATTAGAATTGATTATTTAATTAGAATTTATTTATTAATACTAATTTATCAGAAAATTTAGTATTTTTATAAGATGGGGGGAATAAATGTGATGTAATGTGATTATCGTACAGGTGTCCTTTAAAAAAAATTTGTTAATATAGTGCGAATGTGAAAATATAACACTACCGAATAATTATTTTCTTATTTGCTATTTATTTGCTTCCAGAGTGGAGCAAATAAAACCTGTGAAGGGAATGTTCAAAATTCCAGCTTGGAGTCAACTCGAGGATAAATAAAGTCAATATATTTCATCATTAACTCACATTAAATTTAAATGTTTTTAATCTTTTTTTATTTTCTTTTTATTATTATCTTTTTCAATTTTTTTTTTTTTTATTTATTAGCTGAAACAAAATAAAAATAGGTTACTTGGGTAGAAGTGCCTGTGTTCTTTTCTATTACAAAGGAAGGACAGAATACTATTTTCTAACCTCAAATTGTGATTGTACTTCACAGTGAATATAATTTGTGGTAAAGTGTGTAATATATATGTGGGTGAAATTAAAAACTATTGTGGGATAATTTTTTCATTTGTCCTGTAAATCCTAATCTCATAAAAATGTATTATATATGTACTACAACACTTCGCTTTTGTCATCATTTTGTATTTTAGGCTTTATTTAGTTGAGTTAAACTTTGTCTCTACAGCAGCAGAGTGCATCAGTTTCAGTTCAGTCAGTTTCAGTGTGTACCTGTATAATTAGGTCTGGATTGGCACCATGTCCAAAAAGAGATCATATAAAAGTGCATGTGGTTTTAAGGCTTTCATAAGATAATACTGGAATGATCCAGTCGAGTCATTAACATTCACATGTTTTTTGCTTTCACCCACGCGCATGTGACAGGTCTACAAAACCCAGATTTTTGTAACGAATGTTCTGTGTTTTGTACTGTTGTTTATATAGTAGTACTTATACTTCATCATTAAATGTTCCGTATTTTGTGCTGTTATTTATACAGTAGTACTTATACCTCAGCATTAAATGTAATGTTTTTGTGCTCTTGTTTATATAATAGTACTTATACTTCTGCACTGCATGAAAGTGAAGAGACTTTTGATGTTGAGGAATAAAGTAGCAAAGTGTTTTCGCAAATACAAAACTTATCAGATAATAAAAAAGTCCAACAAGTAAATGCATCACAGTTTATGAAATGAAAATAAAACTAAAATAAAATAGAATTAAAACAGTGATTTTCATTTTTAGCTATACTCTAGATATTCCCTTTTACAGTGTACATTTGAGTGCGTTGAATCCTGTCAAAAAGTAGGATCATAAAGCAGTTACGTTTTTGCATCTATTTGACTTGGGATTTAAATTTGATTTGAGTAATTTCCTTTTCTCACAACAAATGTTCAAATTAATCTTATTTCCCATTGAATATTTTTTGTTCATCGCAGTTTTTTAGCTCAGTTCAGCTCTCACATGGCTTATACTGCATTTCCATTGTTTGAAGTTCACTGGAGTGCACACCTTAAATGACCTGCTAGAGCCGTAAACACGTTATACACGCTATAAATTAGGCTATAAATCGGCAGTTGTCATAGGAATCTGTCGTGAATGTAATTGTCGTTATTAATATTTCTCCTACTTCCTTATCTGTGACTCAGCTTACATAAGAGAACTCCTGCTTCGCATTGGCACCGTCATGGATTTCATTTTCAGGAGGTTAAAGAGGATAGAAGAAGGGGGCAGAAGGGGTGGTTTTTGTTGGGGTGGGGGGGTGCACTGCCCTCGGGACCCTGTGGAAAACCCCTCATCCCGTCCTGTCATATGTATTTCCCTGGCAGTGAGGTCATCGCACTGTCTCCCAAACCACAAGCCCTGGGACCCATGCCTAAAACACTCACCACTTTCAATGGGCCCGGGGGCAATGGGAGCCGGCACTAGGTGGCAGTATTGAGCCAGGCTTTGGGCTGAAAATAGTTGCTTAGAATGGGGGTAGTCCAGATAAGTTTGAGGTGGGTAAAAATGTGAAATTTGAATGTATTTATTTATTTTTTATCTTGTAGCCTATACATTTTGCATTTCTGTGCGTTTTATTGGTTACGCGCAATAACGTTTATAGTGGCAGCTTTAATTTGAGCTTTATAACTTTTACATTTTTGAAATATAATTCTTCCGTATTATTTTTCATTTAATTGTTCCTGTAGTTTGGTGCTTCTCGTATGGTACACTTCGGTTTGCTCTGATTGGTCAAACAAAGCGATGAAGTCATAAGTTAAGAAAAAGGTTGATGGTTAAGGTTGGGTTTTGTTTAGGAAAGTTATGGTTAGCAAATTGGCTTGGGGACAGTAAAAATACAACCCTGTTCGCTACAGAAAAAAAACTCTTAACAACAGTACAACAATAACATTTTAGGTCTGTTTATAGCAACAGAAATTTACATATTTCCATGGCAACCGTTGCTTTGTTGACTGCACCTCTAACCGTGTCTGACATTTTTCAACCAAAATAGTCCATAAGCTATTTTAATTAGAACATCTTTATTTATATCGCTAGTCTTCTCGGTTAATATTATTGAATTGAACTGACCCTTCTGTGTGTCACACTGAAGGCCCTTGTGTGTCGGGGTATGTCCTGGGGGGTTTGCCTGTCACCAGCCCC